>CABHPQ010159136.1:1429-64993 GCA_902168405.1 Peromyscus aztecus
GTGTGTGTGTGTGTGTGTGTGTGTGTGTGTGTGTGTGTGTGTGTGTGTATGCATGTAGAGCAGTCTCCCAAATAAGATTAGTCCTTTAAATAAGAGTAGATATGGTTTACTGTGACAGTCCTTTAGCATTCAGACCTAAAAGGTTGAGGAACAAATAGTTTTCTTGCCTTTCACTTTAATACAATGATAAGTTCCTAGTGATGGGAGACTTTTGCATATCACTGAATCACTGAATTTGAATGAATAGTGGACATGCAAAGAGAAATGATTATAGAGAATTCCACTGAGATAGTCACTTTATTTTTTTAGGTAAGAGGTTGATAGACGATGTCTTAGTAAAAACCACACTTCCTGTGTTGAAGTCTCATCCTTTTCTGATGTTTCTATCCTTTAGAGTTACAAAAGAAATCAATATGATTATTCTTGATCTAATAATATTTTAAAATTAATATATGTGTGACTTTCATATCATTTCAGCACTTTGATTGGTCCAGAATTTATTTATTCATCATCAGACATGCTCTCAGCTCATAATTTCTGCTTATTTCCTGGTTCTACTCTCACAGAGAACAATTCACACGAGGAAACACTGGTTCTAGTGGACCACCACACATAAAGAAACCACCACACATATAGAAACATAGCAAGACAGTCAGACTTGTGACTCATGTATCAGAGACAATGATTTAAAGGAGGGGAAATTTACTTAGGCTCAACTTTTCTAAAAGACTGAAATCTTTCATCAGATCATATGACCCGAGACACTGGCCTTTATAGTTGACCTGGCCTTATTTTTTCTTCGGTTTAATGGAGGAGTTTCACTTACTTGGCTGGCTCTACTTAGTTCAGATACACAGAAAGACAGAAGCATCATGGAGTTGGGCTCTGTAGCCATCTGCTTACCTCATGACTTCCAGAAAGCAAAGATGACAGACAGGAAGGATAAATGGCAAGACAGAGAACTCAAGGATACCTCAGAGTAATCTGTAGCTCTACCTTCTAAATGTCCAACAACCCCCACCCCAAATAACATTGTAATCAGGGCACTCAACAGTCACCACATGAATCTACTGGGTTTTTTATATTCAAATCATAACATATGCCAACACACACACACACACACAACACACATAGACCTATAGACATGCCCACCAAGTTTATACAAGACATGCACTTATTCAGACACACTACTAATCAAAGTGCACATAAACACATTTATTTGTGGCACTAGCAAATGAAAGTAAAAGTGGGAAAGATCTGACATGAAGTGTTAAATGTGTAGCAGTCTTTATTTTCGTATATATACTTTAAAATTATTTGGCAATGTAAGATTCTTCTCACATTTTTAAAACAAATGTTATCTCTCCCCTTGCATGCACTGATGTCTTTATCTCAGTCTTTCATGTGTTATAAACTGAAACTCTAGTGTGGATAATATTCTAAAATAGATGGTGAAACTAAGTTGGTGGCCTTTCAACAATGGTATTTTTATTTTTTTTCACAAATTATCAATTTGTTCATTAGCTCTAGATTAGAAGATACACCCATAAAGTATCATCAGATGATAGGCTACATATGAGCTGTACAAGGACAACAAAGTTATGGATCATGGGGTAGGGAGGAAGCCCAGGAAGTTTTGACCCTATACAAAGAAACATAGGTGTCTAAGGAATTCTGAGGGTTGGAGAAATAGTCTTCTCCAGGGAAGAGCACAGCAACTGGTTCTTTAATCCAAGTGGTCGGCTCTGAAAACATACATAAAGTTAATATTTCACAGACTAAGCAGGTTGTATTACTCTATTAGGTATGTGTGTGTGTGTGTGTGTGTGTGTGTGTGTGTGTGTGTGTGTGTGTGTGTGTGTATGTATGTATGCAACAACAATTGATGAAAATAGAGGTCATGAACTTGAAAGAAAGCAAGGAGGAATCTATGTGAGAATTTTGGAGGAGGAAAGGAAATGAGAAATGGATATAATTATAACCTCAAAAACTAAATAGAAATAAAATGAGTTTTCAAGTAATTAAGTAAAATGAAGAAGACAAGATCAAGCATAAAGTCTCAAGACATGTGCCTCAAAGTCTCTTATGTGATGTTACAAGAGACATATTTTGAAAATATCAAAGTTTACATACTATCAACTGGTGGAGAATTATCAGTAGTCTAGTTGGATTTAAAATGTAGAAGTCTTTCACCTAGAAGTCAGCCTCCCTCAAAATATGCATGATTTATGTGATGTGACAAATGAACTGGTCATAGATACTTTTAGATTTAGATGTGCTTAACCTTCCATCTCTCTATGCATCCATCTATGAGCCCCCATCTATCCACCCACTCAGTACTTAACCTTAAATCTGTCTACACATCCATCTACGCACCCCCCTCCATCCACCCACCCATCCACCCATCCATTCATCTGTAGTTAAGCACTTACATCAAGTTTTATTTCAAGGTCAATGTCACGTGGCTTTCTAAAGCCATCTCTTGATAAAATAATATTTTATTGTGAAAGGCCAAACAGAAGCCAAGTTTTTCTTCCAAAGGAAGCAAGCAGCTACTACAAATTAAATATGATTATTATGTTCACCAGATTAAGTAATGTTTTCCTTTATTTTTTTTTCAATCTTAGCCCCTCTCCTGTTTGTTGTATCCTGATTTTGATAATACTATTTTTCTGCACAGGATATTTCTCGGCAAGGATAAATTATAGGGAAAGTATATTGCTAAACCTCAAGTGACACTTCGAGGCAGGACTGGAGGATACTCAGGAGTGGTGGGAACTATGTCAAATGGAGAGTACAGTCCTGCGTTTGGATAGCTGCACCATGAATCCAGCTGATTACTGTTATACGGGAGTATGAACTCAGTGGTGCCTGACGATCCAATTTATTTTTTCAGCAGAGACCAAAAAGATGGATTTTTATGTGAACGTCCCTGTTTTAAATGTTGGTGCTATATTTTGTATAGCACAAGAGCCAAATAAAACATATTGTGAGCCAGTTTGCAAGAGATATATCTGAGGCCCGTTGCATACCAGTCTGCTTGGGAGTTGATGCTCCTGAAGGACTTGCAGGTCCTGACAGAACCTAGAACCTTGATGGACTCTTCTGGCCTTCTGATCTCCTAGTTCTCTCACCACACAAGGTTTTAGTAAATACCTTCTCTATCACACCATGGGTTCTTACACAAGAGACAGTTTTTTGTGTTTCACAAGAAAATTACACAGTGACTGAGACATGCCAAGGATTGTGAATAAGCCTCACCATACCAGTTTGCTCTTTCCTTGTTAGCAGTTCATCTGTAAGGCATAGTTATGACACTTCTTGCAGTGTGTTCTAAGAGGTACTCCAATGTGAATATTGACATACTGGGATTTTGTCATTTTCTTCCTTAAAAAAAGATGTTTATTTTGTCTTTTTGTGCATCTGTGATTGAACCCAGGACTGCACTTGCATGCTAGATAAGTACTCTTTCACTGATTGACACCAAAGCTCAAATGTTTTTGGGCTACGTGGACAATCTATCAGAAAAAGAATGATCTTTCTTTCTTTCTTTCTTTCTTTCTTTCTTTCTTTCTTTCTTTCTTTCTTTCTTCTTGCTTTTTTTTTTTTAACAGGGTTTCTCTGTGTAACAGCCCTAGCTGTCCTGGATCTCTAGGCGGGACTTGAATTCACAGAGATCTGCCTGCCTCTGCCTCCCAAATGCTGGGATTAAAGGTACATGCCACCACCGTCCAGCTGAAAGAATGATTTCTTTAGCATTAGTAGTGAAGCAAGATTTTGAGCAGAGACTAATTGCCAAGCTGCTACAAGGCAAGTAAATAGTGATTGAACCCTTTCTAAATGCCACAAATCTGTAGATGTTGAACCCAGCATGTGTTATTTGACCTTACATTTAGTGCTAAAAATAAAAGTAACCGCGCAAAAAGGAATTAAATGCCTGACAAAATTTGGAGGAAGGTTTCTCCATAAAGGATTCATTTCTGATCCTCTTTAGTGGAAGCAGTATGTTTGCAATATTATCTGTCCAAGGACACTGCCCATGTGTCACAATTGAACTGGGGTCCATGACTCATCTGAGGATGAAGGGCAGCTCTGAATGCCCATAGTCTCACCATTTCTAGATCACCTAGCTAGTCTTTCTATTCTGACTCTTTCATAAATCCCACTGAAGACCTTAGACCACACACACACACACACACACACACACACACACACACACACACGTGCATGCATGCACTCACACACACATACATACACACACATATAATAACATATATATTATAATAAAACAGAAAGAAAAAAGACAATGCATATAGATTGTTATTTGTACCAAATAGGCTTTTAGGTGCTTCTGGCTTGAATTAATACTTTAGGCTTGTGTAATTTCAGTTAAACAAATCTAAAGTTGTATAGCTACTACTTATGAAAAGAATTGTACATATTAGATGTTATTCACATGTTCCTGTATTAAATCCATGAAAATTAACTATTAATTGTGAATATATGTACTGCTATGTAACATGTGTGCTTATTATATTCTTCAATAAAGAATAGAATAAGTAAAAATAATTGAATATAATACAATAAAGTTTTAAATAAATAATGAAGTTGTGAAAATAAATAAATAATAGAATAAAATTAAAGATATTAGTTATCCAACTAACACTTTTGAAGATAATGGCAGTTATTGAAGCTTAAGTATTTTGATTAAACTCACAAGTCTGAATAAGTGACTAGGTCTTGATTTGAATCTAATCCCCATTAAAGAACTACAATTTCCAATTCTATCTCAAAATTCATTCTTTTACAGCTGTTTGCACTGGTACAGCTATCATAAGGGTATGTCACAACCAGCTTAGATTCTGATGAATAAATGAGGAATAATTTTAGTGTTTGTGAGATTTCAATTACCATCATCCAGCTTTGGTCTCAAAATGGTGAATGGAAAATGGCAGAAAATAACCTATAAGTTGCAATATGTGCATCTTTTTTAGCAATTCAGGGAAATTCTGTGATACTTTGATCCCTTATATTGGAAACATGAATCGTTTCACAGTCTGGTGTTTCCACACTGTATATGTTAACTGCCTATCCATCATTTCATAGCTTTCTTGGCTTCAGGGCCACCACAGTGTTACTGAAATGCTGTATTCAAGTATTTAATAATAATAATCCATAATCAAGAATAGTGATACTGAAAGTCCAGATATGCTAAAGGTCAGGCAGGCATGATGTATTAAATTTAAGGAAAAATAAAATGGTTTTTCTTGTTTGTTTGTTTATTTGCTTGCTTGCTTGCTTTAAACAAGGAGAGAGAAATAGTATGCCCAAGTTGGAAAAACTTTCAGAAGAAATGAATCTTAAAGAAACTGTGACAGAGAAATTTCTTCTAGTTTTTCTGTTACACCTAAAACTGGAAATAAAGGAGGTCTGCTGAACCTGGAAGTTTAACACTAGCTTAAACAATATTATCATTTCTGTTTGGAGCTGATCTGAGACAGTCAAATGTCTAAAGATTTCACAGAATTCTCAGAATCACCACCTTCAGGCAAACCAACCAGGCGATAAATTCTGGTTACACGGAGAGTTGAGCTGAGCTCATTTTTATAGCAAGGACTTGTTGTTCAAATCTAAGATGGTCTTTTAATAAAAACCCAGAGACAGATACCAGAGTGAAAGCTGAAAGATCAGAGAAGCAGAGCAAGCCACATTCAACCTCGCCTCACCAACTCCTCAGCTGATCCTGTTTCCTCAGATTGAAAGCCTCCGAGTCCTCACCCAAAAGGATCTCAGCTGAATCGCTTTAGATTCTGTTTCCTTTTGCCTTACGTATTTTTCTCCGCTCTGCCGTCACTTCCTGGGATTAAAGACACGTGTGCTTCCCAGTACTGGGATTAAAAGTGTGTACTACCAGTGCCAGATCCATCTGGATCTCTGTCTCCCGAGTGTTAGGATTAAGGATGTGTGCCACCACTACCTGACCTCTGTGTCTAATCTAGTGGCTGGCTGTGTCCTCTGATCCTCAGATAAGCTTTACTGGGGTCCACAATATATTACCAAACTTAGTCAAAGTGATAAAAAAAGCCCTGCAGTTTGGGAAGACTTTCAGAGTTAGAGTTCTGATGAGAGATTCCCTGTCTTTCATCTATTTATGTCAACCTTGAAGGGGTGTGCTCTTCAGTGAGGAAGCTTTCCTCCTGAAGTAATAATTTGAAGACAAGGATCAACAGATAAGCATTGCAACTCAATTCTGTTTTGAGAATTTGGGTGAATATATACTTCAGTTCTGAAGGGAAGACGCAGGCAGCGTTGAAGTTCATCTACGGCAAACGGACATTGATTTGCTCTCAGATAACCAGCCATCCAGAGGCTAATCATTGTTAATATTTTAAGATTTTGATGCGACCATTTGATAAATCAAAATTTCCTTTTGTCTATGTTGTTCTTGGTCTTTATGATAGTGGGATGATGGTCTAGATCTAAGTGTTAAAACAAGCAAAGGGCAGAGGTGTTGCCAGTTATTGTGGTTCTGGCTGTTGAGGATTCTACATCAGCCATGGAGTTCTCCAGCAGACTTGCCCTTAATTCTTATTGCCCATAGCTGAGTCTCAGGACAAGAGGTTGGCATGTTTAATCCTTTGTCAGAGGAATTGGAAAGTTTGGTTTAATGCACTTTATTACTCTGTGGCTAAAAATATGTTCCCCTGACAGGATTTATCAATAAAAATAAAGTGGGAAAAACACATTGAGAGCAAAGGAGCAGGATTAGTCACAGGCCATTTTATTTTGATCTTGTAACAACATTGACCTCTTCTTATCATGTGCTTCCCAGTCTTTTGCAGGATTTCTGAGAATGGAGGCTATGAGGCTTATTAAACCAGTGTTTCCTGAACTCAATCCCTTTCACTCTTCCATATACAATGGATTACGAGATAAACACAAGAACAGAAAAGAACAGACATGATAAACTGGATTTAGGAACTCCAACCTTGCATGTAATTGGTGATAAAAGGAATGGTTTGGAGGAATCTAGTTCTATCAAATGAAAATTAAATTGTGCCTCTATTTACATCAATCTCTACTATAAACATGAAGAGCATACAGTTTCCTATTAGATCTTTCTCAATGCTAATGTTTATTGGTGTTGATACTGGACCAGAGTACATCTGTGCTAAATTAAAAGTTGAGTGAGCCTTCAAAAATGGGGCCATAGTGTTCTAGAAATTTAAAGCTGGAGAGACTTTGGAAATGATTTTATGCTAACTCATCATTTTATGCACAGGAAACTGAAGCCAAGGAAGAGCTGGTTGCCCAAAATATATGTATGAATGTTCACAAGTAAGTTCCTTGTTTTTATTTCCCATTAAGTAATAATTATGCATTGTGCTGACCCTGGGATACTCTTTGGATAGATTTAAGTGAAATGTGATCATGATTGTTACCCAAAAGTTAAAAAGATCCAAATCCATTCAGAAAAAAAAAAGGATAAAAATGCAGATAGCTTAACTAACTTTTATAAGATTGATGTTTGCTCTAGGAGCCAAAAAACATCTAACCTTAGAATTACCACCTTTGAGAAAATAATCTTTTTAAAGATAATAATGGTGATTATTATTGAATTCACACAATAATTAATGTGTTTCTGAATCAGCAAAATAAAATGAATATTTCAGCAAACATCTATTTAACTTGATGGTGTTCCCACAGCCCAATCTAAACATAGATTTCAATGACTAAAGTTTATTTAATAAGAAAACCTATCCAAAGAGAAACATTTGTTTCCTCTGCAGTGAGGAAATGGACATCTGCTATTAGGTTAGCGCCCAAAGCCAAGAGTTTTGCAAAAATTTCCACTGGCTGATTGTTCCTTATAATACAAAGGAAGAAATATTTGAAAGAGAAATCAATGGGGGTGAGTAAATCACTTTAAAATGCTAATTTAGAAATAAAACTCATGTGGGGATTGGGTAGTACAACAATTGAGTAATATTTTTTCTGTTACTGGACATGCTAACTTTGGTAGGACTAGCTTTAGTGAATTGTCAAAGGTGAAGTGTGTAATCTAAACAACCAGTGTCCTAAATTGTGGCTCTTGTCTGAAGATCTCTCAAGATGCGTGACACTGTTTTATGCTCCTTCTTAGCCCATGTTAATTAGGGAACATTACAAATAATTTTCTTTGACTTTCACTGTTTTGATATATGAACTTTGTTTTGGTTAAAGCTTGTGTAGTAAAATTATATGTTTAGGATCAAATTTAGAGAGCTTGTATGCTGAAGTATATTTCCTTTAATGACTGAGTGAATGAATGCAAGCTAGGGCAAAAAATTTTGCCAGAGTCATATACCTAGTTTTGGAAAGCTTCTAGTTTTTCATTTTATTATTCTCCTATCAGAAGAATGATAGGAGGCTCCTCCAGCCTCTGCAGTCTTAATATAATTTATAATATTACACTATTCATTGAACCAACCTGACATTTTTCTATGTACAACATTTTTAAATGAAAAAAAAACCTCCTTTTTTAAAATTGAAAACATATTCTTTTTCAAACAGTATATTCTGATCACATTTTCCCCCTCCCTTATCTGTATCAGGTCCTTCTTTGGACCACCAATTCCTGAATAATGACACAGAGACTTTTTATTAATTATGAAAGCTTGGATTTAGCTTAGGCTTAATCCCAACTAGCCCTGAACTTGAATTAACTCATTTATATTAATCTATATTCTGCCACACAGCTTGTTACCTCTACTCAGTACAGTATATTCAAGTTCCTCCATGTCTCACTTGTGAATCTCCTGCCTCAGATTCTTCCCAGAGATCCTATTTCTGCCCAGAAGTCCTGTCTACCATCTCTTGCCTAGCTATTGGCTGTTCAGGTATTTATTAAACCAATTAGAAGGTACCTTAGGCAGGTGATGTAAAATAGTGCCATATCTTCACACAGTATGATCAAATATCCTGCAACATTTCCCACTTTTTGTCTAAATAAAAATAAAAGGTCTTAACTTTTAACACAGTAAGGTGTTTAACCTTGTTTCTTCTCAGTCTGTCATTTCTAAAGAGGAATGCTACTGTCTTTGTGAATTAATTTTGTATTCATCTATTTTGATAAAAATGTGTATCAGCTGTAGGAGTTTCCCAGTGGAATTTTAAGGGTCATTTATGTATACTATCATACCATCTGCAAATAAAGGTACTTTTGCTTCTACCATTCTACCTTGTATCACCTTGATCTCCTTCAGTTGTCTTATTGTTCTATAAGACATCCAGTACTATATTGAATAGGTATGGAGAGAAGAATGGACAACCCTTTCTTGTTCCTAATTTTATTGGAATTGCTTTGAGTTTCTGTCCATTTACATTAATGCTGGCTGTGGGCTTGATATAAACTGTCTTTATTCTGTTGTGGTATGTCCTGTGAATCCCTAATCTCCAGGACTTTTATCATTAAGAGATGTTGGATATTTTCAAAGGTCTTTTATATGTCTAATGAAATTATCATGTATTTTTCTTGTAGTTTGTTCATATGCTGGATTATATGTATTCATTTATGTATGTGAACTATCCCTACATCAGTGGGAGGAATTCTACTTGATCATGGCTGATGCTGGATTTGGGGGCTGGGATAATGGGATGAATAGGGTTGAACGAGAAGATCTGTGTGATCTTAAGGGAACGGGGGTAGGGCAGGTGGTCTGCTACAGAGTGAGACTAGGGGATTGGATTTTGAGGAGAGGGAGAGAGAGATAAAAATGACCAGTTGCCTACTTGCTTCCCTTGCTAGTGTAAAGGATGGATGGGATTTAAATCAGAAGAGGAAAATTTTTGAATATTATATGGTACACAGAACAAAATGCAAATAATATCTACTAATAAGACTTTTTAAAATTAAGTGATATTTGGAAGACCTCTGATACATAATTGTATACCAACATAATTGCCATCAATGCTTTTTATTGATCATTTCCAAATGAATCTTATTTGAATGATTTTAATGTAGTTCTATATAACTCAAAGTTCCCTTCTCTTTAACATCAATCAGTAATGGGTGATCATATTACTAATTAATTATTAAGGTATACTTGTTCTTTCCTCTGAAAATTGTTACTAGTGATTTGGTTTCACTTATAAAAACCATGATAGATATTGTTTATGTATTTTATTTAGGTGTTTTTAGGATGGGTTACATTTGATTTTGTAACATTTATCTATCATTATTTTAGAGTAAGATGCAATGTATTTGTTATATAAATTTGGAGAATAACAAACCCACATAGGGACTAGATATATTTTGAAAGTGATATTTCATGATCTTTAAACATCAAATGTATTAAGTTGATTGTTAACACTGTAAGACGTTATCGATGAAAAAAAAAATAGATCTCCAATCACTTTTCTGTTGTTTCACCTCTCTCCAAATGAAGCAAATCCTGGTAGGTTTCTGCCCTTTCCATGTGCAATGGGATTTTTCACTGTTTAACTGTTATAAATAAAAAAAAAATCCTAATTATGTGCCTTCAAATTCTTAACAACATCTAGGCTTCCACAGTTGGTAATGTCAGCGTTTGTGAAATGGATTCTTAGTACTTACTATGAATTTCCAGCCAGATATAAACAAATGATGCTACTACTGTGATAATTGTGTGATTTTTTTCATTTATTTATTTATTTATTTATTTATTTATTTATTTATTTATTTTGGATTTTCGAGACAGGGTTTCTCTGTGTAGTTTTGCGCCTTTCCTGGAACTCACTTGGTAGCCCAGGCTGGCCTCAAACTCACAGAGATCCGTCTGGCTCTGCCTCCCGAGTGTTGGGATTAAAGGCATGCACCACCATCGCCCGGCAATTGTGTGATTTTTACTCCCTGCTTACATTTACATTTTTAAATCTGAATGGAGAAATATGGATCCTTTCTTTTTCAATATAAAATAATGAAATCAAAACAGTCTACCATTGGGGTTGGGGAGAGGGCTCAGGGGTAAAGTGTTTAGCAGGCAAGCATAAGAACTTGAGTTTGACTCCCATAACCTGTATGTAAAGCTGACTCTGCTGGTTAGGGGATAGGGACAGGAGGATCCCTGGGTCTTGCTGGCCAGCTAATGTGAGAGAACTTGTCTAGAAAGAGAAACAGAAAGATATCTGGCAACAATCTCCTGCCTGTGCATGCATGTAGAGGTATGTGTGTGCATGTGCCCACACAGATACACACACAGATACACACACACACACACACACACACACACACACACACACACACACGCTTAGACAAACACACAGAGGCACACACATTCACACACACACACACACACACACACACTAGTACAACCGTAACCTCTTTTCATTAAATCTCTTCCTTTATATCTTACATAGTGATATTACGGGACATAACAGAGGGAAGGTGGCTATTACTGTTCATATATTCTTTGGTCTCTACTATTAGTTCAGAAGCACACAGAGACCTCAAAGAACACCAGTCTCTGACATGAAAGTAAGCCTTTTGATGTGGGAATTGTTACAAGTTGATATTTTTATATTGTAGTCAAAACCTCATGATAACTTCACTCAAGAGTTAGTCATAGAACTAATGTTGCAGAACAGTGTGAGCATGTGATAACATCAAAGCAGGGCAAAATGTTTGATTTTGACACTTGGAAAATAGTTTCCCAGAGCTATATTAACTACTCAAAAAAAAAAAAAAAAAAAAAGAGGGACACACTGGAAATAGAGAAAAGCGGTAACAAAGAAGGCATATGCTTTAACACTAATTCATATTCCAGGACTGACTTATTTAAAATAGACAGCATTGTAATTTTAAGGATTCAGCTCTCAAAATTTCTGTGTTTACTAGCAACAACTTACACATCTGCTATATTTATGCATTGTCTTGTCTTTCCCTGATTTTTCAATATATGGTTTGAAAATACTTATATTTATACTGGAAAGATAAAATAATATGGAACTGTCTTCATCTCTTCAAGACTTATTCATTGAAAAATATACAAGAATAAGTTGCTGTATGTTTAAAAACTTCCCACTGAAACCATCTCAATCATCAATTATATTTAGAATAATAAATTATACAAACCCATTATATTTGTGTGTTATAGTTTCTCTTTTCATAGTTTCAGAAAAGTAAGAAACACTATGATATAATACAATCACAAAGATACTAACCAATATTTAATGTACATATGGTTTTAATGTTCCTTATTGCTTTTCTTACACTTATCTCTTCTTAAACTCTCACATTAGAATATGAGATTAAAATACAAAAATGGAAATAATAAAAAGTGGGAGGAAATCATGAGAGGAGTCTAAATCCTTTTTTATTAAGAAATTATATTATTCATTCTACATACCAATCACAGATCCCCCTCTTCCCTCCTCCCACCTCTTCAGCCTTTCTCCCCACACCCCATTACCTCCTACAAGAAGGTAAGGCCTCCCATGGGGAATCAGCACAGCCTGGTACATTCAGTAGAGATATGTCCAAGCCTCTCCCCCTCCATCAAGGCTCTGCAAGGTGTCCCACCACAGGTAGTGGGCTCCAAAAAACCAGCTTATAGACCAGGGATGGATCCTGATCCAATTGCCAGGAGGGCCTTTAAATAGATCAAGCTACACAATTGTCTTGCTTATACAGAGGGCCTAGTCCAATCCTGGGGAGGCTCCACAGGTGTTGGTCTAAATTTCATGAGTTCCCACTAGTTTGGTTTGGTTGTTTCTGTAGCTTTCCCAATCATGATCTTGATGCCCCTTGCTCATAGAATCCCTCTTATCTCTCTTCCACTGGACTCCTGGATCATCTCATTAGATGCTGAAAAAGCCTTTGACAAAATCCAACACTCCTTCATGATAAAGGTCTTAGAGAGATCAGGAATACAAGGAACAAACCCAAACATAATAAAGGCAATTTATGGCAGGCTGACAGCCAACATTAAATTAAATGGCGAGAAACTCAATGTTATTCAACTAAAATCAAGAACAAGACAAGGCTGTCCATTCTACCCATATCTATTCAATATAGTACTCAGAGTTCTAGCTAGAGCAATAAGACAACAAAATGAGATCAAGGGGATACAAATTGGAAAGGAAGAAGTCAAACTTTCACTATTTGCAGATGATATGATAGTATACATAAGTGACCCCAAAAATTCTACCAGGAAACTCCTAGAGCTGATAAACACCTTCAGCAACATAGCAGGATACAAGATTAACTCTAAAATATCAGTAGCTCTTTTATATACAAATTATAAATGGGTCAAGAAAGAAATCAGAGAAACGTCACCCTTTACAATAGCCACAAATGATATAAATTACCTTGGGGTAACTCTAACTAAGCAAGTGAAAGACCTGTATGACAAGAACTTTAAATCTCTGAAGAAAGAAATCGAAGAAGATATCAGAAAATGGAAAGATCTCCCACGCTCTTGGATAGGTGGGATTAACATAGTAAAATGGCAATCTTACCAAAAGCAGTCTACAGATTCATTGCAATTCCATCAAATTCCCAACACAATTCTTCATAGACCTGGAAAGAATAATACTCAATTTCATATGGAAAAATAAAAAACCCAGAATAGTTAAAACAATCCTGTACAATAAAGCAATTTCTGTAGGCATCACCATCCCTGACCTCAAGCTCTACTACAAAAATATAGCAATAAATACAGCTTGGTATTGGCACAAAAACAGACATGTGGACCAATGGAATCAAATTGAAGTCCCCGACATTAATCCACACACCTGTGAACACTTGATTTTTTGACAAAGAAGCCAAAACTGTATAATGTCTTCAACAAATGGAGCTGACATAATTGGATGTCAACATGTAGAAAATTGCAAGTAGATCCATATCTATCTCCATACACAAAATTCAAGTCCAAGTGTGTCAAAGATCTCAACATAAATCCAGTTACACTGAACCTGACAGAAGAGACAGTAGGAAGTAGCATTGAATGCATTGGCACAGGAGGCCACTTCCTAAATATAACACCAGTAGCACAGCCACTGAGAGCAACAATTAATAAATGGGACCTCCTGAAACTGAGAAGCTTCTGTAAGACAAAGGACATGGTAAGTAAGACAAAACAACAGCCTATATAATGGGAAAAGATCTTCACCCACCCCACATCTGTATATATTTTCTGATGGCCTTGATATGATTTAATTTTTAAAAGTTTAGTTTTTCTCCTGTAGCAATTTATACATATATAACAATTCAATTTGTCTACTTTGTGCTTCATTTGTCATAGTGTTCCATAATTTACCTATCTAATAGTTGCACATATAATGTTTTTAACAGTTGAGTAATATTTCATTATATGGGTATAGAAAGATTTGTTTCTTTATTCAGCTATTTATCAAATTTTGGTCTGTTTCCAAATTGGAAATTTAAAGAACAAAGATGCTATAAACACAGCCCAAGATCAACTTTCCCCTTTTCTTGATCTGACAACTGTTAGTTAAGATTGTTCATTTGTAAATTGGCTATTTTGTGTAGTTGCTTATTAATTTTCTATTGAGATTGATGCATAGTGAGAATACTTGCTAATAATCCTAAGGACATAAGAGTATATGAGGTGTAGTGAAATCTCCTCATTAAGTTCCTTAATCTTCTATGAAAACTACCAGCTTTTTATCTTTTGTGTTGTCTATATTTCAAACAGTGTCAACATATTTTAGGTCTGTGAATATTCATTAAGTTCAACAAAATGAAATCTAAATGTTGCCTTTTCTGTTATCCTAATTTTGCTTATAAATTTGTAATGGGAAAAATGATCTGCAAAGTAATTTGAGCACAGAATGTGATATTTTGTCTTCAAAGATTTATGGACTAAAAAAGCCACTGTATTTAAATTCTTTGTATTAAAAAATATTGAAAAGCACTCTACATGTACCTAATCACTTCATATATTGAATTTGTTTTAAGCTGCTAGCACTCTTAAGAATCCAGTTTCAGCTCTAATAGCTACATAAATGTAAAGGTTGAGGTAGATAGAGCACATATTCCTCTTGCTTTAGCTTGAGACCTGGATAAGCAGAAGGCATGTGTGGTAGTTTGAATGTAATCGGGCCCCATCATCTCATAGGGAGTGACACTATTTGGAGGTGTGATTTTTTTTAAATTTTTTTATTTACAAGTTTTTTTTTTCATTTTTCATACCAACCACAGTTTTCCCTCCCTCCCCTCCTTTCATTTCCATCCAGCTCCTCCCACCCCACCCCTATCCAGTCCTCAGAGAGGGTAAGGCCTCCATGGGGATTCACAATAGGCTCTTAAAAAGCACTGAAAAGCTTGATTTTCCATTCTGCCCAAAATATGTATATGTTGAATGATTCCTAGAGTATAAAATTGCCAGATTTTGTGTAAGAAACAAAGATGGACCACTTTGAGGATGGAAGTTGAGCATACATGTTGAAGATTGACTTCTAATTGCTGGAATTTGGGGAAGTGATTAGATTATGAGGTTCCTAACCTCATCAGCGAAGTAGTCCATTGAAGATTCATGACTTGATAGTATTATCAAGTATTATTTGGTAGAAACTGGAGGGAGTAGGTCACTGAGGGTGCACCTTTGAATGGTATATCTTGTCCCTGGCCCTTACCTGCTTCTCTATCTGCTTCTCAGATTTCACAAGGTGAACATCTTTTGTCATCCATGTACTTCTTCCATGAGGTCCTGCTAATTTTGTTCCAAAACAATGGAGCAAGTTAGGGTTGGGGAAAGGTTTTGATTTTGTCTTTCAGGAGAATGAAGTCTAAAGAATGGGTATGGCCTTGTTGGAGGAAGCGTGTCACTGTGGGGCGGGCTTTGAGATTTCTTATGCTAAGAATACCATCCAGTGTCTCAGTCGACTTCTTGCCTGTAAGATGCAGAACTCTCAGCTATTTCTCCAACACCATGCCTGCCTGCCTGCTGTCATGCTCCCTGCCATGATAATGGATTGAACCTCTGAAACTGTAAACAAGCCCCCTCAATTAAATGTTCTTCTTATAAGAGTTGCCAGGGTAACAGTGTCTCTTCACAGTAATAGAAAACCCTAAGACAGCATGCGTAAGAATCATCTTACCCTTAGCTAGTGCAAGGATATTATAGAATCAGTGCTCTAGAGCACTTCATGAATAGCACAAACAGCAATTCTATTCAGTGGAGTACTTGGACCTCAAGGGCTTATTTAGAGGCTATAACAAGGGAACACAACTACATGTAGACACTTAACCAAAGGCTGATACTTCTCTCTCAGATGACATCATCTTCCTCAACAAAGTATGTGCATTTGAGAGGATACCCATGGAGCAATAAGAGAAGGCACTACCCTTATCTAGACAGATGAGCAGACATAACCTTGGAAATTAAAGCACTGATAGATATTACAACCAGATCACTCATATGTCATCAAAGGGCTGTTTGGATGTATAGAAATGTAAATTACTTCCCTAAAACTTTAAACCTTTTTGATTATCATTTTAAATCAACAAAGATATTTGTATTGTGGGTAAAATGTATCTGGGGAAACACACACAAACCAATTATTCATATGTATAAAAGATATCTATGTACACAATTTTGAATAAATATTATTTACTACTTGATTTAAAAACTCAGGCAAAATTATTAATAACAAGTATTTTTCATTAAAAGTATAAGAATGTCCAACTGACAAAATCACTGACAAGGTGTTATGATAGTTTAACGACCCTAAGTTGCAACTAATCTGGTCAAAGCCTTATTTTTTTAATAGGCCAAGTTTCGTATTTCAACTATGAGATAGCTGCATTTCTTTACCCTTGGGACAAATAAAGTAAAACAACCAATAAAAGCAAAACTGAGTCGACATGAAGCCAGGAGCTTAGCAATGCTGAATGAAGATTTATTCTTGATATGGAAGCTTTGCATCTACTATTGTTCTCCTGTTTGCCTCCATTCATTGCCTTCAATTTGTTGTGTACCAGCATTGTGTGTGTATGACCCATATTTGCCTTAGCTTTGGAAATCGACATCACATACTATCAGACACTTTTGGTTGCTGAGGGTGGTCACAATTCTTTGATTCTGTGTATGTATGTGCATTGTGTATGTGGTGTGTTGGAACAAGATTTTCAAAATATTATTTTTGGTGTTGGAGTATGAATTGGGGGAAATATTATATTTTATAGTACTTTGTTTAATTATGTTTGAGAAAATCTTAAGAGTAAGGATTTTCAAAGTACGTTTTTGTTGCTTCCCTCCCAAGTCCGGGTTTGCAACTCTCAAGGCGGTCTCACCTTTCAATCTGATCCTATTTTCTTTTGAATGGATAGTGTGCTATAGATAAGCCATAAATTCCATTATTGCACACTAAATACGTATAAAAGACATAGTAAGAACTAGCCATTGCAAGAACTATTATTTATCCTAATTGTTCCCAGCTGAGCTTGGAAAGGAGCCTGGTCTGAGAGTCTTCAAAGACTTGCCAAAAGGCTGTCAGGTTTGATAACTCACACTACTCCGAACTTGGCTCAGAGGGGTCAGTTTCAGAGTGAACACTAAGCTCCCCCTGATATCCAAGCTTGCTTAAAAATGCAGAAACACTGCCAGCTGACTTGCAAGCCACTAGATTTTCAACTTTGTTTTAAGAGGCTCATGTTTTCTTGGAACCAGGGATGGACTGGTAAGCAATAAGAAGACATTCCCATGTGGAGCTACAAGAGCAGATGGAGTGGTCCTGTGTGCTGGGAAGCATCTGTTTTTGTTAGAACATGGTTTACGCATTGGCCTAAAGATTTAGAATGAACTAGGGATACAACAAAGCCCTAAATTATATTTATTTGATTAAATAACTGAATACATCTATGCACTTTACTTAATTATTTTATGTTACATTAATCTCTGTTGAATATAGTTTTTTTTATCATTTACAAATTATACAAACACTGTTGTCTTCATTACCAGGACTCTAGTCAAATGATTTTTAAAGAGAGGGCAATCTGTGCTATTAAATTGTAAACACCATGAAGAAAAAAAGGAAATATTTGCCTCCTTGTGGTTACAGTTACTTTGCTTAATAAAAGCCCTAGAGGCTCATGATAGTACATCAAGACATATTCATGCCGTGAATGAATAAATGAGGAAATAATAAAATGAATGAAGAAAATTGACAATCTCTTTTAAAACTTTCCTTTATCTTCAGGTTTAATAAACTTCCTCATTGTTGACATTTTAAAGGCATCTTTGATAGTAATATATTATTGGAGCCATATTTTGGAATGTTCACTTAGAAGTTTATTCTCTGTTCTCTGATTTATAAATAGATGCAGTTTCTTCATATGTGTGCCATAGTTAAAATCTGACTTACACAATGCAACTGCATATAAGTCATTCACTCTCCTTCCTTGAGGGAGAGGTGTGTCTCGTTGACTGCATTTGCTAATTAGCATATGGCAGCAGTGATGCTGCATACCTTTACTCTTCCTGTCACCTCTGTTGGTATACTCCTCTCCAAAGCCAGTTATCCTATAAGAAATTCTGATGACTGCCTTCTTGTGTGGAAGCCTGGTCTTCTGAGATGAGGAGAAGGGGAAATATGCATGACTAGGTCAATTTGGAGATGAATAAACCTCTTGAACCTTACATAGTCACAGGGAAAAGGGAATGACGCTAGCTATAGAATGGCTTTATTGATTTTCAAAATCCTGGTAAGTGAAAACAAAAAATAAGCAAACTGTTGTTTAAAGACAATGTGTTATTGGAATAACAGTCACAATATATAAAAGAAGTGCACTTTCATGATAAACTACTATTGTGAAACATGCCAAATATGCTAAGAATATATATCATGAATAAAATGAGCAGTGAAGTCTGGAATGATGGATCATCACCTCAGGTTTTTGTTTTTGCAGAATGTAGAACTTGATGTTTGGGAATCTGGCACCAAAAACACATGGCTCACAATCATTAAGAACACCATTCCAGGGGGCATCCAATACCCTCTTCTGGTCATCTCCCAACATACATATGTGCAAAATGCATAAACATACACACATAAATAAAGTTAAAAACTAATGATGAAATTAAATGGATTTTTCACTCAGTTTGTACATATAAGGTCCCATGCTTTACAGTTACATTGAAAAATCAAACTCATTGAAGTCATATTATGCCATTAAACTACTCAATATTCGAAAGCCCAGCTATAGAGATGAAAACCCCAAAGTATAGATTTTTGAAGTTTATTTTAAGAGCTTAAAAAATACATTAGTATATTTGCATCAGATCTGAAGTGGTTGCATTCTTTACCAAAAACAGATACCTCAAGTATTAGGATCATGTGACCTCACATGGAGTTTCACTTTGTGGATGACCAGACACAAGTATTCCTTTACCTTGTGAATATCAATATCATTTATTCATTTATGTTTTTACTGGCACGTATATATTCAAAGCAGACCACAGTAGTAATGGTTGTGTAAACACAAAGGAGTCAACTTAAAGTCATCACTTGTCTAGCACAGCGATAGATTGCCCTCTGTACCAGTTCATTCACACTTAGCCATCTTGAAAAATTTCTGAGTTCCCCTAGCATCAAATGTATACAATGATACATTTGAAAGATGTTTATTTAAATTTCACTTCAATTACAATGTTGAATCAACTTGTGTCAAGAGTCCCGGAGTGGTAGCTGGATATCTTACGTGGAAGGAACCCAAGTTTAATGCGAATCGTCACAAAAACAAACACCACAAACTTCTATGAATGCCATTTTTATGGTTTGAAAAACAAGAAAAAAAAATCAATGTTTAGAATCTGCAAAGCAATTGAAAAACTGTTATGTTGTTTTCTTAGTTATTTTCTTTGAAATAAGTCAAGCAACTATTGTATTGACTTATCAGCTAGATCATATAGGTAGGTTAGGCTAAAGTTATAAGAAATTTAACCACTGTCACCATGCTATCTTCTTTCCTACATTTGTTAGGATATGAGCTTGAATATTTGCAGAAATGTGACTGTGATTAGAGTTACATGATAGAAGATGCTTCATCTTTTTATAGTTATATTCAGGTCTCAGAAGAAGCCCATGTTTCTTGTATTTATCTAATGACTCATCAGGATGCTGAATTTCCCTCCAGTCTTCAATCTGAACAAGAGAGGAGAGAAAACCTGAATGAGGGTGGCACACTTTTTCCTTAAGGACATCTGTCATAAGGTGGAAGCATAACTTGGCATATACTCTAATAGGCCTATAAGTTGGTCATAGGCCAATGCCTAAATTCCAGCATTTGTACTGTTTTATGTCATACATGATATCTGAGTGTAGAGATAATATTTCTCTTATGCTTTTTCTCATGGAGAAGAGAAACATGGTTGTAAAGGCCAGTTGTTAATCACAGTTGTTGTCTATGATCATCCGGTAGATAATTGATATTATTATTATTATTATTATTATTATTATTATTGTTATTATTTTTATTATTATTTTTAGTTCAGGATGCTATAGAAATACTAGATAATGGCTTACAGATAGAAATTTCTCATATTTCTGAAGGCTGGGATACTTAGACGAAGGTACTGATAGAGTCAAGTTCTTGATTCTGGGGTAAGTTAGCATCACTATATCCTCCAGCTCTAAAAATACTATTGTCTACTTCTTGGTAACTATAATGGGACCAGAGATTATCATATGAAATAGAATATGTCATGTAAGAAAAGACGATTATTTCATAATCACACTCACGTGTAGAATACAAAACATTTATTTTACAGAAACAGAAAGTGAGATGCTAGTTGGTAACGACGAGGAAGAGTAGGGAGCTGAAGGAGTGGGGAAGTATTGTAATGAGTAGGAAGTGATAGCAGGACATGAAGAGGAAGATTTGTGTTCAAACACAAAGGAAGAGATTATAGAAAACAAAAAGATGTTATACATTTCAAAAACATGGAAACGAGGATTTGGAATGTTTTCATCAAACGGTAAATGCTTAGGAAGGTAAGTATATTTAACCCCAATTAAACATTATATAGTGTATATATGAATCATCATATTATGCTATACTTCACAGATATACTTTACATATCTTTATGCACCATTTAAAAATAAATTTAACTTTCAGAAGACGGAAACAAATTACAGAAATGGAAGGTAGAGTAATAATAACAATTTGGTATCTGAACAGCACAGCAAGGACAGAAGAAGTGATAAAGAACTGATCCTCATCGAGGACAATGGCGGAAAGACTCATCATATCGCTGGAACACAACAACGGCAGGACAAAACTTGGCCCTTAGACTCTTCCAAGAAATAAAAATGAAACATTTTCTCATAATGAACTTAAAATTTCAGTTAACATAATTACACCATCTTCCCCTTTTGTCCCTCTGACTCCTCCCACGTCTTCCCCTTCCAAACTCTTCCATGCTCCCCGTACCCCTTTTCCAATTTACTGCCCCTTTTCTTATTACTTTAACATATATACATATATCAATATATGTACATGTGTACATAATACATAAGTGCTGATTTCTGAGTCTGTTTTGTGTTTCTTGCAAATACATGATTTCATGACTGAGCACTTGGTAGTATATAACCATTTAGAGGCTCATCTTTGGAGAAGACCAATTATCCCTCTGAAAACTGGTTAGGTGCCTATAGTTCTTTGTCTATGGGTGGGTCCCCTTGAAAATTTCCCTTCCATATTAGCATGTCTATTAGTTTTTATCATTGTTCAGTCTTGTTAAGGCAGCTGTATGGTTGGGGTATCATGGGTGTAGTTTCTGTCTTATTTCTAGCAATCTCATCAGACTTTCTGGTCCTCTAATTCTCATAATCTTTCAGCCCCTCTTCTTGGATGGTTAAAATTTGTCTGTCTATTCTCCTACCAAGACCAGCTTTTGTTCTTTTGTTTGTTTGTTTTAAATCTCAACCCTAGACTCTACAGTTCTTCTGTACTTTAAATCCGAAGCTTAATTATAATTTCACATTCTTTTATTTATAGCCAGAGGGTCAAGGGCACTCACATCATCTACAGTCTCAAAATGGACTGATATCCAGGTTTCTGCACAGCAATGTTATGATCCATTATCATCTCCACTGCTTGCATTTTCTACCTGTCATGCCCAAATTAAAGTTGTTGCTAAAATTTTTCCAACAAGGTGCAATGGCCACATCTGCTCAATTTAGTGTTATTCTCATCATTTCTCAGCTTCTTCCAACTCTGGAGTCATTAGCATGTTTCTTTAGAAAAGTTCCAAGTGGACTTGGATTTCTGATTACCTTATTCATTGAGGAATCAATTTTCCCATCTTCAAGAACAGTGAAATCCTACGATGAGAATTTTTTTACATTGAATCATTTCATAAATATCTTGAGGCACCTGCTGTGTGCAGATGCTAGAGACAGAAGGATAATAAGCTTAGCTTGTGTATTATAAATTTTGTTTCTGTGGGGAAGACTACATGATTTTGTTCTCCATTTAGTGTGTTAGAGGATATATCTATGGCTATTTTCTTTTCCAATTAGTTTTCTTTATATTCACTTTATTTGTGCTTTCTACTTTGCTTAGCATGTTATCAGTTCAATTGAAACACATGTCATTTCTACACAAATGTTCCACAATTTTAATACTTATTCAACATATATATGCACTTATTTGCAATATGTAAATAATTTTCTCTACTCCAAGTGCAATTTGTACATGCATACCTAAATGCATCATCCACCCTCACTTCTTATTTTACTCAATTCCAATATAATTATCTTCATTTGATCTTTGCATTCTCTATCTTGCTGAATAAAATGATACTTTCTTATTGTTCTTGGCAGGGAACATGATACTTTCTTATTGTTCTTGGCAGGGAACAAAATTCAATCCAGTTTTCATGTATACATTTTAGTGTTTCTCTTCTCTATACATATTCTGATGCCCACATCCCTTACAATTATGTATAATATATCATTTCCTTCTTCTTCTTCTTCTTCTTCTTCTTCTTCTTCTTCTTCTTCTTCTTCTTCTTCTTCTTCTTCTTCTTCCTCCTCTTCCTCCTCCTCCTCCTCCTCCTCCTCCTCCTCCTCCCCCTCCTCCCCCTCTTCTTCTCGTTTTCTTCTCCCCCCACACGTGTGCTGTTGTCACAAGTTTTTCTCTGGTCCTGTCAACCCTGTGGCCCACTTGTAAAATAATCGTTCAGAAGCTTATATTAATTATAACTGCTTGGTCATTAGCTCAGGCTTCTTACTGACTAGCTCTTACACTTAAATTAACCCATGATTCTTATATATGTTTAGCCACATAGCTTGGTACCTTTTCTCAGTTCTGCCTTGTCATCTTGCTTCCTCTGTGTCTGGCTGGCAACTCCTGACTCAACCCTTCCTCTTCCAGAATTCTTCTCGGCTGCTCACCCTGTCTATACTTCCTTCCTGGCTACTAGCCAATCAGCATTTTATTAAACCAGTGTACAGAAGCATTATCCCATAGCAGTGTGCAGGGTATATCATTCAAATTCTAGGACCAATATTATTCATTCTCTGAATTTTAAGTATGCAAGATTTTCATTAAGTGAAATTATTTTAATGAGGAGACTTTTGAATGACAAGCTTGACATGTTTCCTGAATTTTCATCCATACAAAATCAGGCATTTTGAGATTATTCCCCTGTGAGCTATTACTTCAACCTGAACTGCCAACATGAATGAAGGGAATTTCCTTTCAGCATACTTTATTTGAATATGTTTGTAATTCTGAACAGCAACACAAAAAATGTACTTTAGGGAAATTTCAGGTTCATTTATAATCATATCCTATGCCAGCTTTATAGAGTCCTCATTTTAGGTTCTTATTATTTAATATATTTTGGAAGAAGATTTCCTTTGAGGTGAAAGTTTTCCTTTCATCATTACACGACAAATCTCATGATTTCCCTTATTGTGTTAAGAATGAGATTATTTAAATACAAGGTCCTCTTCAGTTGTAAACTAAATTTGCTGACACCAAAGGTGTCAGTCACACTATCACACCAAAATGCCCTGTGGGTCTGGAAAGAGTTTTTGTCCAATTTCAGAAAATTGGATTTTATAGAGACTTTATTATTCTTGATTACCATATACCTGAACAATAGTAAATTCTGTATTTAGAATCACTGAAGATGACCAATGAACAAAGCACTCATTTCTGTGGTGATATATTGTGTCCCCCAATATATTGTGCACCCTAATAAATTTTATCTAAGGATCAGAGGAAAAAAGCCAGCCACTATAATAAACGTAGAGGTCAGGCAGTGGGAACACATGCCTTTAATCCTTGCGTTTGGGAGGCAGAGATCCATTCGGATCTCTGTGAGTTCAAGGCCACACTGGGAACAGAGCCAGGCATGGTGGCACTTGCCTTTAATCCCAGCACCAACCATAGAGGTCTGGAGGTCTGTGCAGACTGACAGAAAGTGATGTAGCTGGATGGAGAGAGGAAGTGAGATGCAGAACAGAAAGGCATATAGGTGGCAGTGTATACAGGAAATAGCTCTCTGACTGAGGATCTCCAAGTGATAAGAACAGGGCTGGCTTCTTTCTGCTTTCCCGATCTCTCAGTTTTTTACCCCAATATCTGGCTCTGGGTTTTTATTAATAAGACTGTTTAGCTATTCATCTTACATGTTTCCCCTTATAAAAATTAATAAAATGACACCATGAGATGCTTCAGATAATGTAATCAGCATTAAGTTCAGATCACTAATCCATTTTAGTAACTTTGACATAGATACAGGTTTCCAAACACTTAAACATATGCCAGGCTTCTACAGTGGAGTAAATACAGGCAGCTTCTACTTATTACCAGACAGTTGACTTGAGAATAAATCATAGCAGGCTCCATCTGCTTGTTATGTTGTCAAGAATACTAAAATTCTACTTCATAAATTCCAGGAAAATACTGTAACCCTGGAGTTATTCCTGTTGTGTCTGAGATGATATTATTTAAACATCACTGTCAATCTAGAGTTAAATTTTCATATTTTTTTCTGGGAAATGTAATGGAAGTTATTAAATACACTTTGAAATAATTATAGTTTTGAATACATTTAGTCACATTCACAAACACATACCAACAGAAGCATAATCCACCGGCCCATTCTTCAATCTTCTAAGCAGAAATGCTAGTGAAACAATTTTATGAGAACACTTGAAGAGTTCTTACTGTATGGAGGGAAGATGATCCATTCTTCTCCATGATTTTATTTCTCTAAGGACTTTTCTTGGATATCTCTCTTCTCAAAATTCTTTTCTGAGATTATTATATGTACTGTAGAGGTTCTCCCAAACTGAGTACTAACATAGCAACTTGCAGAGCCATTTTTGTTCATTTCAGTGCTAAAAACTGAATGGACTGATGATTCCAAGCATGCGCTGGGATGTGGAGCAAGTATGAGCTTCATACATTATCTTGTTGGGGTAGAAATTAGTGCATTTAATTATTAAAAGATATATTCATTGCTTATAAAGTTAACATATGGCTTCCCAATAAACATTTAATTCTAAAAAAGGATTTGAACATAAGGTATATATTAGCTTTACACAAAATAGTAAAAGGCTTGAAACAAAAAAGAAGTATTTCTCTAGTGGAGGGTTAATAATCAAAGTTAAACATATTTTAAAATGAAAAGGTCCTGTGCAAGCATAAATACGGACTTATATCATGCTGCAGAAAGGAGATAATCATAAAAGCGTACATAAGGTAGACCCATTGGTATTGTATTTCAGGAACTTCAGCAGTATCCAGGTGCAGAAAATGACAGGGTGGGGCTGAATGTAAGAGCTTGATGAATTTGTCAAAATCCATCAAACCCTATATTGAAAAATGTGTCCATTATTCCTGCAGAGATAATGCCTGAAATTTTTATTTAGAATACTAGATTTGTTACTATAATAACATACTAGCAATTCTAAAAAGAAAACCATTTTGATCACTTTGAAAGACACTCAAAGCAAATATAAGCGATGTTAATGCTTCTTTTCATCACAAAACAATGCAAAACCAAAGAAAATGTAGAGCACTATAAAGTTATTTTTCTCCATTTATTTTGTGCGTATGAGTGTTTTGCCTGAATATCTGTCTCTGTACCTCAAACATGCAGTGTCCACCAGATCCCCTGGAACTGGAGATACATGGATGCTGGGAATCAAACCCAGATCCTCTGAAAGAGCAGCCAGTGCTCTTTACCACTGAATCATCTTTCCAGCCCTATAAGCTACTTTTAAAATATGATTAAGTATTACTTTACAAAATCAACAACTATTGATATATGAAATTATGAAGTGATAAAGCCATTCCTATTTAGTATTTCCAAAAGGAACAAAAAATAATTTCCATTGACAGAGCATTTCAATATTGAAAAAATAATGGCTTTAGTAAAAATAAATGTTAACTTTTATTAGAAATTTCAAGCTAGGTAATTAAAATAGATCAAAATCACCAATCATGATCAGTTGCAAGTTAGGAAAAAAAAACCCAGAGAATTCTGATGCATTTCCTGTGTAAGCAATGACTGAGAAGAAAATATATATACACAAATCAAACTCATCTGATAAGTAAAACTGTGTGATATATAAATGACCCATATGAAATTCTTGAAAAGAACCATTCATCTTTAAAATTGAAGGCACTGAAAGATATTATATTGAAGGTATTTGTTAGAACTCTAAATATTTTCAAAGTGTGCTATGAATTGATTTACATCTTTGTGGCAGCAATAGAGAAAATGAAGTCTTCATTGAGATAAATCCACACAGAACTGACTGCGAGAAACATTCTGGAAGACGTGGAAAAATCCATAGGCGGCCTCTGTCTCTTTAAATTCTTAGTATGTGATTGTAAACAGCACTGGAGTCTGAGCCAGGCATTTCTCATTAAGCAAGCTATGCTTGAAAAATGACTGAGGAAATCAAATCAAATCAGGTCCGGGCCACACATCAACAAGATGAATTACACTTGGGTTGTTTTGGATTAGGCTTTAAAAACATTTAAACTACAATAACCTTGAGACAATGCAAGCTTTGGGTCTGCAGAAACTTTCTGCACAAGAAACAGCCAAGGAAGCACCAAGAGAAAAAGCTCTAAACAGCAAAGGCTTATGTGACTTTTGTGTGTGTATGTGTGTGTGTGTGTGTGTGTGAGAGAGAGAGAGAGAGAGAGAGAGAGAGAGAGAGAGAGAGAGAGAGAGAGAGAGAAAGGGAGCCCATGCCATAGTGTGTAAGTGGAGGTCAGAAGGCAACATGTGGAAGTCAGTTCTGGCTTATCTCCTTAGTAAGGGTCAGACTCTGGTCTTCAAGCTTGTTGGAAAATCACTTTACTCTCTGAGTCATTTCACAAGCCTCATACACAAAATTTAAAATATAAAGGAATTTTAAAGATTTGTGAGATTGTGAAGACTTCTGTTAAGTATGATATATATTTAATAGAAAGCATATGATAAGATTCCATTGAGTTCCATGGTAAAAAAAAAATAATGGAAGGAGTTAGGGCGACCTGTACATGAGTAGAAATGAAGAAAGATCAGCAATAAATAAAATAATAGATCCTTATATTAAACTCAAGGGAATAATTTAAAAAGAGTAACGTTTAGGCATCTATAACAAGTGCAGGTGTAAAATGACATGAATCATTTGACAAAGTCATTCAGGTTCTAGGATATATATCAAAAGGAAATAATTGGGATTCTGAAAAACATTTATTCATGTACTACTTAGGAAACTGCAAAGGTTCCAAACACATATTTCCTAGATGGAAGTATATTTGAAAAACTTTAAACTAATAAAATGTAAGAGTAAACTCCCATCACTTGATAAATAGCAAGATTAGGTATAAAACCTGATAGCTATTAGGAACTACATTAAAACAAAAATAATTGGAGATAAATGTCCACCCATATCAGTCATTAACTTAGACTGTGAATACTATACAAATTAAAATATCATATGTAAGTATTTCTGTCCACTCTAGAATTCCTGTGCAGTACATTCACTAGCTTTTAAAACAGAAACATTTGTGTAGATTATTATAGGAGATGTTGCCTATATTCTTTGTCTTCCTAAAAAGACATAATTTAAATAGCAAGGGATTTAAATGAAGTGACACATTCTACAAAATTTTTTTAGTTGTAAAAGCATAATTAAAAATCTTCAAAGGCCACTTTTAAGTATTCTTTTAATTATTTATTACTTATGGATCCATATTTTAAATGCATTAAACTATATGTTTTAAATCCATCAATGACAAGCTGTATCCTTAGCTTTTATGGAGAGATGTTATAAATGAATTAACCTGGTGACATTTACCAAGTTATTATGTAATCAAACAAATAAAATTCCCAAGAGAAACAATTTTTTTTTAGAAAAAAAAATGGTGTTTCCATTTGCTTTAATCAAATTAAGATGATGATAATGTTGTATACTGAATGCACTTCATTTTATAGCTTAGAACTAAAGATGATGCAGTCATTAAAACCCAATAATTTGTCCATTCTTGTTGTCTTAAACACATGCCTTTCTTATTTTATATTGCATCTGACTTGTGAACTTACTACATTTTCCTTACGTAGATGTAAAGCAGAGGATCAACACTTGACATTGTATGTTCCAAGAGTTAAATGAGATGGCACATTCCTCAAGAGTCTCACAGACTGACAGGTCATGGTCATGTTCAGTAGATTGCAGATGCTGCTATTACGTATTTCTTGTGTCAGAGTACTTGAAATTTTAAGCTAATGAATACTCTCAAAAATGGATATTAATAAAAATACTGTTTATTATTTTCACAGAACTCTCCTACAAACACCTTCTTCTAAATATTTCAGCATGATATCAAACTTTGTGGTATCTTAGATTTTAAACATTTGCCAAATCAGTCTATTAGACTTTTGCCCACTAATCTTAAAATAAATTATTTGAAAATTTCCAATTCACCACACTATGAATTGCGTAAGTGTGGTAGGAATATTAAGCCATTGTACACATTTGATCCCAGTGTCACAGTGGTCTAAGAATGAACCCAGATCCATTAACCAAATAATTTCAACTTCTTGAGTCTCTCTTAAGATGGGACGAAATCTGTTTCTTACTAAATTTCCCTGACTTAAAAATTTCACAAATCATCTTTATCCCTTTAATTAGAATTTCTTCACATAAGATTGGGGTATTGGTTTTCTTTCTTTTATATTTTTCAAAACATATGCTTAGTTTTGTTCCCCAAATGCTTTAGAAGAACATGGCTATCTCTGACCACCAGTTTTAGGAACATTGAATGTTTTCAAGTTTTGGTCAGTCTTTTCAGAAGGCTAAAACTCGTGTCTGCTGTTAGATATGGGCTTCTCTTCAACTGTTTACTCAGGAAGCTGGAAATGGTTGGGCAATATGAGTCTAGTTTGGGGGTTTAGTAAATAGCACAGAAAATCTTCCTTTTGAAGGAGCTAGATTAAGTTTATGAACAAAAGCCTGATGGTATTACCATATTATAGCATCGATTTATTATCTGTCATCTATCTATCTATCTATCTATCTATCTATCTATCTATCTATCTATCTATCTATCTAGCTAGCTAGCTAGCTAGCTATCCATCCATCCATCCATCCATCCATCTATCTATCTATCTATCTATCTATCTATCTATCTATCTATCATCAGTATATCATCTTTCAAAAATAGAATATCTCATATGGCATACAAGTCAGACAACACAGCCTACAAGTGTACACTATGACAATGAACACAGAATGTAGACTTTGTTTTCTTCAAATAATAATGAGATTGATTTATAACAACAGTACCAAACACGTCTATGTGGAGTATAGGTTGGAAACTGAGAATTGCTTACCTTGACTATGAGGTTCAATTGCTATATTAATATTTAAATTTTAGCTTCCACAAAGAGTAACATATTTGTTTTGTGAGTGAATTTGTTTGATAAAAACAATAAACTAGCATATAGAGCAGAATGCTGATTATATTTTGGTCAGATAGAAGACTTGGATGCTCTAATAAGTAAAAAAAAGTATGAGTATAAATCCATGTATCAAGGTATTTGAAAAATACTATAGTTAACTGGAAGAAAATAAATCTTATGTATTTTTGTAAATACTGAAGTAGTATTAATGACATGTAAAAATATTATGTATAAGGTGCATTAAGGAATTTCTTCAAGAATATCTCAGGCTATAACTTAATCAATCAAGTTTTAAAATTTTGTGGCTATGAAAATTTGATTTTCATATTAGGGGTGAGTTAAACATTAGATAATAATGTTTATTATCTAATAATAATATACTTCTGAATAACTTCAGATTTATTTTTAGTTCTCCACAAAAAAAGAAAAGCTAATGTTAAGCTTTCCAAAGATTTGTCTTGTGTTCCTTTCTCCTTAATAGGCTGTTCATAGAATCACAGCCATGGAGGTCGGGATAAGTGTCACTATCATAGATATATTTCATTGAACATAGACTCACACAATTTTTAGTATAAAGTATGGGAACATAAAGCTTGTATTGTCCTTATCACTTGGTACATAGATACATCCTATAAGAATGCCTTTGAACTGTGAAAGAAAATGTGTAACGAGCATTATGTTGATTCTTTCACTAAAAGGTTACTTTCAGTTCCAATGCAGATGAGCTTTCATGAAGTTAAGAAGTTCTTAACTTCAATTATAAGCTTTTATTACTATTTTCTTCCACATTGTTCAGAAACAATGTTAATGTATGGAAGACATACCTACAGTTTAACAGGGCCATATGCCAGGAACTATACTATTATTCATAGAGAAGTAAAACTAGTTAGTAGGTACTCAGATTACTTGCTATTTTGACTAACCCATAGAGACTTCTCTAAATTTTCTCATATTAATGCAATTAATCCAGTAGAATTCCACCAGTCCACACAATGTGTGGTCATTTCTCACCTTGTTTTTCTTGATGGTTCTTGAAGGAACTCCAGCTTTCAGAGTTACACAGCACTTTTAGCAGAGGCTTTCCTTAGTATGTTTGCGTATATAAAATCCTTAAGCTGTATTTTCACATATTAAATAAATGATAATATGGTGCTGGGCCTGTGTGCAATAACTGGCAATCTCTGGAACACAATTTGGAATGTTCTAGATATTTTAAACTATATAACTGGTATGAAGATAAGCCACTGACTTTCGACTATTTCATATCCTTGTTGATATTTAAAGTTTTAGAAGCCAGAGCTTCTTCTAAGTTCCTCGAACCATGGAATTTAGATGAACAATAATGAAGATTATAAGATTACCATTAGCTATTGGGTCAGCTTTATGGAAGTGTAACTTAATATTGGCTTTTCAGAAAAATAATGTCTGAAATAATACAATTGACTCTGCCAAAAGTTGTAACTCAACACTCAAAAAATGATGCTTTAAAGTTATAATGTTAATTTACAGTCCCTGGAAATTAACAGACATTTTATAAAACGGGCTTTAAATTACCAGTGAATTCCACTGCCAGCATATTTATTCTTGTGGAACCTTTTCTTCGCATGTTTCATTTCTTAACTATATTATGCATAATATATACAAGTGGAATAATGTAAGCAAATTTTCATGAGTGAGCATCATTTTATCATAATCAACTAATCTCAAGTGACTGATTAATGAAACCATTTTTGGTTTTTCCCCACAGCCACTGGACCAAGCAGAACTTAAGGAGACCTAATTAGCTCCAGGATGAATCTACTAAAGGTTAAGTGAAGTTATCAAAATTCTCCAATTCTCCATTTGTGCTGCTTATTTTATACTCTTTTTCTTTTTTGCCAAGAAACACAATTTGGATTCTCTTCTGTATAATAATTTCAATAAAGTCTTTTAGAAAGTGGTAAGAAGCAGACCAATTCAGCAAAATCCTACTCAACATTTGAGCCTTCATATAGAAAACATTATCTCTGAGCCTGTTTTGAGTGAAGGATGGAGATTTACAATGTAACCAGACTCATTGTCTCATTCAGCTCATGATGAATCAGTTAGTCATGCTTCAGCTAAAAAAGAATTAAAACAATCTCACATACACAAAATTGCTGTTAATGATGGAATCATTCACCGTCATTTCATTTTGTTTTAATTTTTCTCTTAAACTTGTGTTTAAGATAACATATAAATATATACATCCTGAGACTAAACATAATTTTAGAAGGGTTTTTAATTTCTTCACACAGAAAATATTTGTATTGAAAAATCTGGAAACATTCTAATCATACCAAATTTACATCATGAATTGTTCTTCCGAGGACTGGAGCAGCATTGCTAGACACACACTCATTTCCTTTCTAGATGTTTATAATTAGTACTTTATTAAAAACAACACATTGATGTATTAAATAGTAGGTTACACGGTGCCTTTAAGTGTGAAAACCAAGCATATGGCATTATATTTTACCATGAGTTCTTATTTAATTATGTAGGGAGGTTCACAATGACAACTATATGAAGGCCTGCATGGGTACCCCAGCCAGCCCTTGCTTTTGAGATAGGTCGTGTTTTCTCTCACCCTTGCAGTTATATGTAAGATTTGATAAGAAAAAATTTCCACTTTATGTGAGTTTGACTTACAATTTGAATTTTTATAGTTTTCTCAAAATAATAAGTGATTTGCCTAAAAGAAGAATGTCAAATAACACAGGGAAAGACCACTAATTGTCAAGAAAAATTCATAGAGCAAGATGATGAACCACTCACTTCAATATAAGTAAATGTGATTGTAACAGAAAAAAATACAGATCTTAAATAGCGTAGACCTAAGCATGCACATGAATGCATACACACACTCTTTCCCACAGCTATTGAGAGTCTCCATGATTAATCAATGTAATAGAAAGTAGTTTGTTAGGACAGTTATAGAGAAAGATCTAGGAACTCCAGAAGCAAAGATATTCTATGTATGTGTACAATTAGTGTGTGTGTGTGTGTGTGTGTGTGTGTGTGTGTGTGTGCATGTGTGTGTAAATATATAGCTTGATGAATCCATTGTACTTGGTATTAGGAGACATAAGACATCTGCAATGGTGATTTCAGTTTCACCTAACTATATACTGGTGCATGGAATCTGCTCCACATTTTCAAAGGATGTACAGTCAGGATACTCCTGTAGGGAAAAAAAAGCAACCAGGATTCTCCTCTAGGAAAGCAAACAAACAAATAAACAAACTAACTTCCATATCTGAGAACCTTCAATATGAGGTATCTTTTCTTATAATGATGCTTGAAATCTTGGTACACTTGAGATCTGATCCTTTTCCTTAAAGAACATTTTCCTTTGTACTTCCGATAAAGTCAGCAAATACACTCTTGGGAAATAAAAGTCCCTTCCTGTCCACTAAAAGTTAAAATCAACTCATGGAATTTTGGCTTCTGCTAAGTCAGAAAAAGTCACATGTAGCACTTTTTAAATCTGATACAAAATTAGAAACTACAGAAACGAACATTAATCAAATGTTTGAAAAATTAGTGTTTTCAAAGATCATAATGCTGTTTTACACCTGAATGATTTCCAGAAATTCATGAATCAAATTGGTTAAATTATTTCTTTTCTATTTTTTTCTTTGTTTTACTTAATAAATAAATAATAGTAGTAGGGTTTTTTTTCTCTTTTCTTTTTAACCAGGACCTATGACCTGTCTCGTCTCAGATTCTTGGTCTAATTTACAGAGTTCCATTTCGTAGAGTGGAATGTAAATCCTATCAAAATATGATTGATTGCTACCATAATATTTGTACCACCATTGCACCAATGTATCTTTTAGTCAGGTCACTGTCATATGTCATGGGAAATGGCAGATGCTTACACTGATGTTTGCTTTCCTCTCTGGTACCATGCAGAATACCTTCTAGCACTATAAACACTACTAGGAAGAGGTGATGGTTTTTGTGGGTATCAGCTTGATTTCTCAATGTTTTAGGAAATATTAAATATTGTCTTCAGCAATAGGACCTTACTGTCAGGCTGAGGAGGGTAACCAGTAGCCTTGGCAAGAGGCTGTAATGTTTAAGGGTGTTTATGGTACCCCTGTGCTCAAATACTCAGTAAGGTGTAGTACATTCTAGGTACTGGGAAGGGTTTACTTTGTAATATAGGATGTCTAGTGAGAGTATTTTCTCCATTATAGAGTAACTCCATTTGAAGTCCTTTTAAATATTTTAGGATGATTCTACAGTAGAAGGTTTCCATATGGTGTTAGATGCTCCCTAATACTTCCTACTTTACCCTGCCCTTCTATCCCAGTCTCCATTTAATCTTCCTATTTTAGTTTCTTCTTTATCCTTTTGTTACACTATGTTCTATCCCCACCTTTTTTGGAATGTTCTGTCACCAAAATTCATCCCTTATGTGCTACCTAACTTCTATGGTTATTCTAAATGAGATACATAATATCTAAAGTTTGAAAGCTAACACCCACTCATAAAAGAAAGCATGTAGTATATGTCACTCTGAGCCTTAGCAACCTCACTTAGGATGATTATTTCCAGCTCCATCCATTAATCTTCAAATTTAATCATTTTACTTTTCTTAACAACTGAATAATATTCCGGCATATAAATGTGCCATGTTTTTATTATCTATTTCTCAGATGATTGGTATCTAGGCCCTTTCCAATTTATGGTTATTATGAATAGTGAATCAATAAACTTGGATGGACAAATATTTCTGAAGTAAGATATTGAGTCCTTTGGGTATATGCCCAAGATGATAAGATCAGTACAGCTAGATTTTGTGATAGATCAATTTTAATCTTTTTGAGAAACCTCCATAACTATTTCTATAGAGGCTATATCAGTGTACACTTCCACAAGCAATGAATAAGTGTTCCCCTTTCCCCATATCCTGTTTTTATTTGAATATGGTAATTTCTCGATAATATTTTAATTTATATATAATATGTGTATTATATATAAAATTATCATGGTTTGAAAGAAAATGGCCCCACAAGGCTCATTGGGAGTGGCACTATGGCTTTGGTGTAGTAGGTGTGGCAACGTCGGAGGAAGTGTGTCACTGGGTGTGGCCTTTGAGTTCTCAGATGCTCAAGCCAGGCCCAGTGGGGCATTCTTTTCCTGCTGCCTGCCAATCAAGATGTAGAACTCTCAGTTCCTTTTCCAGCACTATGTGTGCCTGCATGCTGCCTGCTTCCTGACAAGAGGACAATAAACTAAACCTCTCAACTGCAAGCCACCCCCAATTAAATGTTTTCCTTCATCAGAGTTGCTGTGACCACGGCATCTCTTCACAGCAATAGAAACTCTAAATAAGACAGTAACAATATCATTTTCATACAATAGCTGGCTGGATGAGTACAAGGAAAATTTTCTCTGCTTTTTTTTCTAATTATATAAGTGAATCATAAGCAACATTTATCTCACTGTAAGTATCTCCTTTATTCATACAGTTAAATTTCATTTTCCCCCTTTTATTGAAAATAGATTCTTTTCTCACTCAATATACCCTGATTACAGTTTCTCCTCCCTCTATTCCTCCCCACCTCCACTCTCATCTGCATCTTCTGACTCCCGTTCTGACTCTTGTTGTGGGATGTTCTGTATGGCAAATATGTTAATAAATAAAACACTGATTGGCCAATAGCCAGACAGGAAGTATAGGCGGGACTAACAGAGAGGAGAATTGAGGGAACAGGAAGGGAAGGGAGACACTGCCTGCAGCTGCTGCCAGGACAAGGAAGATGTAAGGTACCAATAAGCCACAAGTCACGTGGCAAAGTATAGATTAATAGAAATGGGCTAAATATAAGAGTAAGAGCTAGACAATGGTAGGCCTGAGTTAATGGCCGAGCAGTTTAAATAATATTAGAGTCTGTGTGTTTATTTTATAAGTGGGCTCCGGGACTGGCGGGACTTAGCAGGAGCTGGAGAGAAATTCTCCAGCTACAGACTCTTGTTGGAAAAAGAACAGGCTTTTAAGAGATTACAACAAAATACAACTAATAAGGTAAAACAAAAACCATTACATAGAGGTTGGACAAGGCAAACCAACAGAAGTAAAAGAACCTAAGAGAAGCCACAAAAATCAGAGACCCACTAATTCACATACTTGGAAATCCCATAAAAGTAGTAATCTTAAAGCTATAATATATATGCAGAGGACCTGTTGCAGACCTATGTAGGCCCTGTGTTTGATGCTCCAGTCTCTGTGAGTTCTTACGAGCTTTGCTCAGTTGATTTAGAGGGCCTTGTTTTCCTGGTGTCCTCCATCTCCTCTGGCTCTTACAATTTCAACCTCCTTTTCTTTGGGGTTCCCTGAGCTCTGAAGAGAGCAATTTTCCTGGAAGCATTTGTAAATAAAAAGGTGAAAATAGTAGAATTAAGTTGTTTTGGTTGTTAGTCTTTCAATTCAGCAAATATCTTTTTTTTTCTGAAAATGGACAAGCTACCTCAGCAATAATATTATTTTCACATTTCCTTACTGCTTCAATAATTTACATACTTGGTAATCGTGTTTTTGGTGTCCGTGAGTTCCTCAGGACAAGATACAGCAATGGGATTCAGACATTAACAAAATATAGTCCTGCTGTCCTATAGCTTTGAGAGACACAGAAAAAACATGAAGATAGCAAGTACAATACAGTCAGAATCATGAAGTATAAAGCATCTTAAAGAACATGGAAAGTGTAAATGAAATCTATACTTCACAGAGGGTGGGATTCTTTCAGAAGAGCCTTTTGGGGTGGTGACCGCACAAAGAAGTAGGATGAGATGAGAGGCAAAGAATGTAGCATGGAAGTCACTGCCACATTTGCCTTCAGCATGTTTATAATCAAGGAAAGACATTTAGAAAATTAATGTATATGGCTGGGGAGTGTGTGTGTGTGTGTGTGTGTGTGTGTGTGTGTGTGTGTGTATGTGGTTTTCATAGTTTCTGTTGAGTTTCTACAATCTAATTAAGCTCTTAAACAATTTATTGCCCTGCTGCTAGTCTTAGACACTTCCATCTGTGCTCATCATCAAATGAGACATATTATTCTTTTAATGAATGTTTATCCCTTAGGAGATCTGAAAGTTGGATTTTGCTTGAAGAGCTCTAAATGCATATATTTTGCAGGATAAAAACATGGAAACCATCATCAGCAAAACTCTAATTACCTTCTTAGATATAGTTTATATAATAATATTAGTGACTTTTATTTTCTCCTGTACTTCTTGTCATGAAATTGAGTTCACTTATTAAATTATTTGGCTTAAAATTTTAGTAGATTTTAGTATTAGTACCCTGTTTTCATTAGACATTCGAGGAAAAATATATAACCAAAGAAACAAAAGCTCTGTTTTTTTGCCAGTCATGAAATCTAACAATGATCAATCAATTCTGCTCAATAAAATTTCACATTTTATAACACATTCTAAAGATTTTATGCAGTGGCTATTATTTGGTGTGAGTTATAACAATGCAATATGAGTAACAAGTATGCATTCTCCAATATTTTTATTTAAAATAACAAAATAGTAATAACTAATAAAAGATGTCTCCACACAAATGCATTACAAAGTGTTTATGTGGAGTACATAAAACAGCCCATGGACATAAGCTAGACCACTTTGTGTTTCCTTTTACCAAATTATATCTCATTGCCATGATGCCATTCACAGAGAAACTATGAAAGGCTTTGTAAATTTCAGTCTAAATTGGGTCACGATATGCTCTAAGTAAATTCTTTGAAAATTAAGTTTGTATTCATATTGTTATATTAAAATTAATAGCCCACATAATTCTTCCTAATTAGTTTTAAATCCAATGAAGCCAGATGTTATGTTTGGCATTTTGTGTGTGTATGTGTGTGTGTGTGTGTGTGTGTGTGTATGTGAAATTTCTGCTTAGCTGTCAAAACAAGTAAAGCTAGGCCCAGTTATCAGCAAGAAACAGGAGTGTCTTATTTAGATTTTCTATTGCTGTGAAGAGCCAACATGACCACAACAACTCTTAAAAAGAAAAATATTTATCTGAGGTTACTACTTAGAGTTTCAGAGGTTTAGTCCTTTATCATCATGGCATGGAGCATGGCAGCATGCAGACAGACACGGTGCTGGAGAAGAAGCTGCTACATGTTGTTATGTAGGCAACAGGAAATAGACTTTGTCACTGGGTTTGGCTTGAGCATATATGAGACCCCAAGCCCACCTCTACAGTAACACATGTCCTCCAAAAAGGCCACACTTCTTAATAGTGCCACTCCCTTTTTGGGCTGTTTTCATTCAAACTACCACATTCCATAACCTAGCTCCCATTAGTAAAAAGTACCACAATTTCTGTTGGGTCTATTTCTGCTACTTGACAAAGTCTCAATTTTCCTTTCAGAATCAATTTAGAAAACTTTTCTACATCAATGTTTAATGTTTTACTCTGTTTGTGTGGTAAATATGTCCATTCTGAGATAGTTATTTTCTCTCTGCATAAGAATTCCTCTAGGAGAATGAGTAGTAGGCAGAATGACTAGGATGCAATCAAGCTCATGATCCAAATAATCTACATGTGTATCCTGTAATTTCTTTTCTACCAGAGCCAATTCTCTCTCAGCCTCATCTGATAGTTTTCTTGGACTATTTAAATCCTTTTCACCTTGTAAGATTTGAAATAAATTACTTAGTTCTTGAGTAGTTAATTCAATTGTGGACCACAGACAGTTAATATCTCTCAGTAATTTTTGAAAACCATTATGAGTTCATAATTTATCTCTCTTGATATGTACTTTCTGTGTAAATTTTCTGCAAACCTATCTTATATCCCAAATAATTAATAGAATCTCCTTAAGCGTATTTTTTTCAGGAGCAATTTGTAATCTCCAACAAGTCATATTTCTCTTTATTTTGTCAAATACTTTTTCTAAAGTTTTTGTGTGTCTGAATTAGTCAGTAAGATATCATCCATATAATGGTAAATTATAGATTGAAGAAAGTGCTTGTGAATTAGTTCTAATGACTGTTGTACAAAGTATTGACATAAGGTGGGATGGTTTAACATTCTTTGTGGAAGAATTTTCCAATGGTACTTCTTAACAGGCTGGAAATTATTATAAGTATGCACCATGAAGGCAAAATTTTCTTTGTCTTGTTCTTGTAAAGATACAGTAAAAAGAAGCTTTTTAAATCAATCACTATAATAGGCCATCCCTTAGGTAATAAAGAGGGCAAGGGAATTCAAGAATGTAGAGTCCTTTGGCAGAATCACCTTATTTATGGCTCTTAGATCAGTTACCGTTCTCCATTTTCTAGATTTCTCTTTAATGACAAATATAGGAGAATTCCAGGAACTGGTCAATTCTTCAATATATTGAGCATTTAGCTGCTCCTGTGCCAGATGTTCTTGTGCCTGTAATTTCTCTGATGTCAAAGGTAATTGTTCCACCCAGACACGTTTGTCAGTTAACCATTTTAAATGTAGTATTGTTACCTTTGAAAATCCAGCAGCTGTTGTGGCTCGCTTATGAACAACCTGAAAATTCTGTGACAGTTCTTGACACTAACTTTTAATATTTTTCTCAGAAGAATTTTTTTTTATTTTTATGGTTTGTTTCTGAGATTGGTGGAATGTTAATCTGTTTTTTATTGCTGGAACAAATCATGTCCCCATTAGTACATTGTTATGTTAGCCACATATAGTTTTAATTTTCCTATCTGTCCTTCTGTCCCTACACTCTCCACCCATCTTGCATTTTGTTTTACCTGAGATGAAGTTCCAATCCCAAGAAGCTGAACATTTACCTCCTGAAGAGGAGAATTTGGATGCAAGATTTTGGTGAAATCATTGTTACATCTGCACTTTTGTCTACTAAACCCTCAAATTCAATGTCATTTATTTGTATTTTTAACTTTGGTCTCTGATCATTCATAGCAATTTGCCAATACTTGTTTTCTGATCTCTCGTGAACTTTTTGTTGTGTCTATTAAAGTAGTTCTGTCTTTGACCACATCCATAGCAGTGCGGTTTTAAATAGCAGGTATTGAGTTTTTTAATTGCTCTGCAGATGAGTTTCTCTGATGCTGATAGAGAATAATTGAACTAAATTTGATATTGGGGTCTGCAGGAGGCCCCCCATGGTATTTCCAAGTGGCAAAGGGCTACCTTTCCTTTCCCTTGTTGATGTACATTCATTAGTCCAATGCTGGCCTTTGCCATACCTTCTGCATACTCCAGAAGGCTGGGGTCTTCTGTTTGGATTATCTCTAGAAAAAACTCTAAGAATGCCTTGCCTACAATCTCCTTTCAAGTGACCTTGTTTATCATAATTAAAAGAGTTGACATTTTGATTTTTTCTTGAAATTTTTAGAAATAATTTCTCCTAACTAAGTATCCTCATAAGTATGAGATCCAATATCAACTGTATTTTGGATCCATTCATCTATGGGTGCTGACCTCACCTTTAAAGGACTAATCATCACCCCTTTGCATTCCGAATTAGCATTTTCAAAAGCCAAAGATTCAATTGACATTTGTCTAACTTCTGGATCTGATATTATTCTATTTATAGATGAAGTCAATCTTTGTAAAAAAAAAATCAGTGAAGGCTTCTTTTGGGTCTTGTATAATTTTAAGTAAACAACTCAGTCCTCTTTCCTGATTCATCAACCCTGTGCCACACACTCAAAGCTGCTTTATGGCTAGAGTCAAGGTGTGATCATCAAATGGAAACTTTGCAAATCAGCATATTGGCCTTCACTAAGAGCTGATCTTGGGAAATTTCAATACCTCCAGCTCTACTTTCCAGTTCTATGACCCTAGCTTCCTCTCTCCACCATGTTTTCCATTGTAACTGAGGATCAACTTTCAATATTGCTGTAACTAAAGATTTCCAGTCTTGAGGAATAATTCTGTTCCAAGTTGTTCATGAATTAAGCATCTGTGTCACAAGTGAATGCATACCATATGATATAACTGCTTTCTTAAATCTTTTCACATATAACTTTTCTACAGGATCCCAGTTAACTTCTGAATAATCTTTGGGGAGGCTGTAATCTGGTGGCCATTCTTCCATAGTAATTGGGTAAATTAAGGTTGGTTTTCCAATAATCTTAGACTGCTTTTCTTCAGTTTCATAATGCGATGGTGTGGTAAATTCTGCTCTAAATTCCCCTGTGTTTGAATATTTTTCTTATTTTCATTAATAGGCTTTTCTAGGGCTCATATATTATCAGTCAAAATTTTCTTATTTTCAGTACTAAGTCTTTCTTAGTCTTGTATCTTATCAGTATTAAATCTTTCTAAAACTTGTATCTTATCAATAGGATTCTTTCTAAGACTTGTATTGTATTGTTCAAATTTTTATATTTGGCCCAGTTATCAAATCCCTTTTTTAAGGATAAAATATGAATTACTAAACTGACAGCAATTACAATTGGTATTATGTCAATCCCAGCTAAGCAGTTTATCCATGCATTTATGTTTTACATTTAACAAGGTATCCATAGTAGCACTATACAGAGTCCTAATTCTCTGAATTGTAATATTTCCAATTATTAGCATGGGAAAGACTTTTCATTTTAATATTATTTATCTCTCTCCTTAAGGACTTCCCAAGTATCTCATCAAATCTGCTGAATTTTCAGTTTGTTTGTAGTAACAGTGACGTCAGTAGGGGGCTTGATCCCCTCCCACTTTTTCCAAGTGGAAGCCATTTTCTGGAGTCTCACAAGTGGCAAGTAGTGGAAATCTACTGACATGAACTCTCCATTTGTGTAGTCTTGCCACAAGTTGGATGCCAAATGTTGTAGGACTTTCTTGTCAGGACCACCAGCTCAGAAACAACAACACAGAGACTTATTATTAATTATGAAAGCTGGACCTTAGCTTAGGCCTATTTCTAACTAGCTCTTATAAGTTAAATTGATGTTTCTATTAATCTATGTTCTATCACATGGATCAGTTACCTCTCCTCTGTCCTGTATTACCAACTTTTTCCATGTCTTATTGGCATATCTCACCTCTCTTCTTCCCAGAGTTCTCTATCTCCCTGGAAGTCCCATTTAACCTCTTCCTGCCTAGTTATTGGCCATTCAAAGGCATTTTTCACCCTAATGAGAAGCTACCCACAGTTAAAAACCACACTCGGTATCATTGTCTTCTATGCTTCTAGTGGTATGGCCTATGAAGCATCACTTAAAATGTTCAACTGCTTTTCTAATCCATAGTCCCAAGGTCCATATTCCTTTACACAAAAGCATGGTCAGGCCTGTCACAGCAATAACCCAGTCCCTGGTATCAACTTCAGTATTAGAGTTTTTATTGCTGTGAAGAGACACTATGACTATGGGAATTCTTATAAAGGAAAATATTTAATTGATGTGATGGCTTACAGTGTCAGAAGTTTAGTCTATTGTCATCATGGCAGGAAGCATGACGGCATACAGGTAGACATGGTGGTGGAGAAGGAGCTGCTACATGTTGATATAAAGGAAACAGGAAGTAGGCTGTCTCACTGGGCATGACTTGAGAATATATGAGACCTTGAACATGCCTCCACAGTCACAGACTTCCTTCAACAAGGTCACACCTCCTAATAGTGCCATTCTCTTTGGGGGTCATTTTCTTTCAAACCACCAAAAGGAGTAAATTTTTTACTTTATAAAGTTCTGTTAATAAACTATTTTTAATTGCATGGCAAATTTCAGAATCATAATAATTATACATTTGCATAAATAATTTCTTCATGGGAAATATTGTACTTAAAGTAAAGGGTTTGGCTGCCCAAGAAAGGAGCACATTCCCTTCTAACTCCGTGAACATTTTTTTCACCCTAATGATAAGGTACAAATATCACAAACTTTTAGATTATATCTCACTAATTATGTGGTATTAATATTTTAAGTTATGTATGTTCAGTCCATTAAAATGGCTATTCAGAATTTCTAATGTAGAATTATCAAACCCAAAAGTTATGATGTGTAAGTTATAAAAGGTGATCATTTGAATCCCCCACATTTGTTACAGCTTCTTAACACATTTCTTGTACTATAACTTTGTAAGACAAATAAATACCTCAGTTTAAGCTCTAAATCATTGACTCAAACCTGTATACATGAAGTAAGCTCATTTATATGTGAATATCTCACTCATTGGAATAATATAAATCTGCATCATGAATTATAAATTCCCATAAAATGGCCTTCACTGTGAAAATACTTGCACAACAATAATGTCAGAGAGATAAGTTACCTCCCATGACCCAACTTCATTCTCATTGACAAGTATACAAGTTAGGAAGAAAGTGAGCTTGGCATCTAGCCGGTTTCTATTTCCAAGAAGGAACATTCTCTAGGCTGTCTCTGGAACCCTGCAGTCTACCAGGCTTGTTGATTTTATGAAAATGAAGTGGAAGCAGAGCTGTGTTTGCTTGAGCCCTGTCTCACCAGCTCCCTTTCCTTGTGCTCCGCCTTCATCTTCAGATCTCTTTTCAGGCAGTGTTGACTATTGGCTTAGTACTCTACTAGGAAGTTTAACTGTCGTGATCTGATGAGGTTCATTTCTTGGTAGGACTGATAAGTTATTTTCTTAATTGATGGCAACAGTGCATGGCCAAGAGTTTGGGCACAGAAATGAAAGTCTTTCTTTCTATAGGAAGACAGAAGTAAAATAATTGGAATTTATTTTTGTTAGTTGTTTTTTGCTCTTCTGGGGGCCCTGCCACTCAGCTTCCAAATAAATTGCACATGGAGGCTTAATATTACTTATAAATGCCTGACCTTAGCTTGGCTTGCTTCTAGTCAACTTTTCTTAACTTTAAATTATCCCATTTACCTTTTGCCTCTGGGCTTTTACCTTTTTCTATTTCTGTATAATCTTTCTTTCCTTCTCCATTGCTGTTTGTGTAGCTGGGTAGCTGGCCCCTTGCCTCCACTCTTTGTTCTCTTGTTCTTCCTTTTCTTTTCTCCCAGATTTCTCCTTCTATGTATTCTCTCTGCCTGCCAGCCCCACCCATCCTTTCTCCTGCCTTGCTATTGGCCATTCAGCTCTTTATTAAACCATCAAGTGTTTTAGACAGGCAAAGTAACACAGCTTCACAGAGTTAAACAAATGCAACATAAAAGAATGCAACACATCTTTGCAGCATTAAACAAATATTCCATAGCCTAAACAAATGTAACATATCTTAAAATAGTATTCTACAACATTTATTCCAATTCCTTTATACTTATGCTTTACACTTAATATGTAGGCTGCCTTTTATAATTAGAAACTTTTGGAAATCTACTTAAATTTAAGTCTTAAAATTAATTATAATTTTCTAAACAATGCAATTGATGATATTCTTTTGATGAAGGTTGAAGTGAGAAGATGGGAATAAAGCTCATTTGATTTCTGGCCTACCTAGTACACCTGAAGCCTGGGGGGGGTTTACTCAGGAGCAATACATAAACCTGTAGTGTGGTTCATACCTGTTACCCCACCACTCTAGCATGGTTCACACCTATGACCTCATCACTCTAGTGTGGTTCACTCCTGTGACCTCATCACTCTAGTGTGGTTCATTCCTGTAGCAATATTTTATTTGTATGTTAATAAATAAAGTTTGCCTGGAGATCAGAGGAAATAGCAAGCTATTAACACAAAAGTTAGGCAGTGATAGCACATACCCTTAATCTGATCACTTGGCAGGTAGGCTCTCTGTGTGTTCAAGGACACAGTAGGGCACAGCCAGTCATGGTGACACATGCTTTTAATCCCAGTACCAACCATAGAGACCTGGAGGTCTGTATAGACAGACAGGCAGTGACAAGGAAGTGAGGTAGCTGGGCTAAGAGCCAATAAGAGGGCAGAATAGCAAGGCAATAAAGGTGCAGGTAGACAGGAAATAGCTCTCTTTGGAAGCTATGGCATGGTGAGTTAAGGTTAGATGGTGACTCCCACTATTTCCCCGATCTCTAAGGCTTTCACCGCTATATTTGGCTCCTTGTTTTTTATTTAATAAGACTGCTTAGAAATTTGGCTACACATTCCTGTGACCTTATTACTCTAGTGTGATATACATCTATAACCCTATCACTCTTGAGGTAGAAGCAGGAAGACTGGCAGTTAAAGGTGATCCTTGGATACACAGAAAGTTCAAGGCCAGCCTGGGCTGTATGAGTTCTGATGAAGATGAATGAATGAATGAATGAATGAATACATGAATAAATAAATAAATAAATAAATAAATAAATAAATAAATAGATACTAGGACGTTGCTTTATAATTGTCTGGGTCTTTGAATTTCAAATGACAAATTCTATTTTCCAATTGAGTCCAGTTAATGCACAAATTAGGTCCATTTGATTCAGATGACCTGGTGAAGATCATCGGAAATGGCAAATTTAGGACACATAAATATGGTGATATTTTATTTGTACTGAAATGTGATTTTATTTGTATGTTAATAAATAAAGTTGTATGTGGGTCAGAGTTAATAGCAAGCCATAGCAGAAGCTGGGCAGTGGTGGTGCACACCTTTAATCCCAGCTCTTGGGAGGCAGAGCTGGGAGGATCTCTGTGTGTTCAAGGATACAGCCAGCATGGAGACACACACCCTTAATCTCAATACCAACCATAGAAGACCTGGAGGTCTGTACAGACAGACAGTGATGAGGAGGTCACATGGTTGGGTTTACAACCAATGAGAAGGCAGAATAGAAAGTCTATAAAAAAGACAATCAGACAGGAAGTAGCTCTCTTGCTGAGGAAGACAGCACCGGCAGTGAAGGGTAAGGTTTTTAGCTCTGACCTCTTGGGCTTTCATCTCTGCATTCTCTCTGTGTTTCTGATTTAATAAGACGGTTACATCTATGCATAAACCAAGAATATATTATTTTTATGTTTGTTTCTTGCTGTTCTTTTTATTGTTTATTTATGTAGTGATGGAGACTGGTGTGATGCATCAGGGGTTAAGAGCTCATTCTAATCTTGCTGAGAATATGACTTCTGTTCTTAGCATCCATGCCAGGAGGCTCACAACCCACACCAGGGAATCCAGTTCTTCCTGCTTTCAAGGATGCAAGCACACACATCTGCACACATGCACATACACATATTTACACAATCTCTCTCTCACTTGCTCTTAAACATATATAATTTAAGATAATATAAAGAGATTAAAAATTATGTAGATTTGTTTGTTTCTGATGAGGGCTTTCTTGCCTTATTAATTTTAGATATAGCAGCCTGTATATTTACATAATTGTAGATCTAATAGGTAGTAAATTAACTGCTTACCTATTAGGAATGATGCCATCTTAAAATGTAGAATATCAATATGAAAAATCAATTATATATTACTCATAATTATCTGCTCATATTTCTTATATAATACTCCTTTGACAGAATGTAAGTTCAATAAAGAAATATTTGAAACCCACAGAAAATTTTGGGATAATAGTGTGGAAAAAATAAATTATAGAGGAATAGATTTATTTTCAAGCTGACTCAACATTTTGCTTTCATCAAGGTGCAATGCTAGTGTGATTTTTAGGGATTTGTTAATATTTATTTTGTGTTACTTCCTTAGAACAAATGGTTTCATCTTTGAATTTTGGTACTTTACAACAGGAAATAGTGTTGCAGCAAATTAAACTTGCTGGATGTCAGGTCATCAATTGAACAGCTCTGTCTAACACCCATCTTTTCTTTCATCAAATGGCAATTATCCTGAGTCCACCATATTACTTGAGTTTTCTTTTTATGTGACTTTCTAGTCACAAGGAAAAAAACTAACAATTTTCCCTGTAAATGTTCTATTATAGAATTTTCTTTTCACAAAGCATCTAAGTCCCCCATTACAGTGATTAAAATCAGTTTCATGTAGTGCCAACAGAAGAATCCTCTCTCTTTCCTCAAAGAACTATTGTAAACACTTGATCTTCTTTATTTATGTTATTCCCACTGCAAAAGGCCTCTTTTATGATATCTTGTCTTGGAGTCACATTGTCATGTCCCTGATCTTTATAGGTACACTGTTTCTTTCATGTTGTTCCAATATTTGCTTCAGACATGGAAGAGATTTGATTTTGACTTGGGTAGCCCATACTAAACCAGTAACTGTCTTATCAGGATCCAAACACTCTCCCTGCCATCTGTGGGGAGTTGACACATCCAAATGATACAGCAGATCAGATTATGATGTCTCTAACCACATGGATGACAAAGAGACTCTTAGATCCTTTCATCACATTGGGAAAACTGAGAACATGCTGCCTTCTAGCCTTCTCTCCCTTTTCTCTGTGACTAATATTTAGGCAAGTTGTTTAGAAACATTTTAATATACTTCACTGAATTTCCTGTGATGTGCTGAACAGCCTCCTTCATGGCACCAACTTATCAGCAAGAAATATTCTCAAGAGAAGCTTCTCCTACAACTCCCATCATCCAAATTCTTGGAGGCTAAAGTGTGCCACAAGGGTGTTGTATTCTAATGAGGAAGAGCCAGGTTGTGTTGCTATTTGAAATTCCGCTTTAAAATGACCTATACAACTGGAAAGGGCTTTTTTCTTCTACTACTGGATGATTCTGAAGGTTATATCAAAAGGCTGTAACATCAGAATGTCATCAGGTTCAAGCCCATAGTACGCTTTGCTATGTATTAACTATACAATTTTGGAAAGCTTTGATATTTGACCTCTGTGGATCACAACTTCCTCATCTTTAAAAGGCAGCTATTTTTATATTAGTTACATCATAGTGTTTTAAGTAAATGTAATGTATAAGAGGGCCTGATTAAAGATAAGAAAGCAAAGATTATTAACTCACTTTTAAGCATTGATAACTACTTTTTTGTATGAGGAAATAAATAATAGAGATGTCTAGAAGAGTAATTGTAGTAATATACCTTGATATTAGTCCAACCTAGTCATGACCTCAATATTTTCTATTTCTATATCAACCTACAGTAGAAAAGAAAACATAACAAGTAGCCAATATTGGATGACATTTTGACAAAACACTCAAATAAGTATCTAATGGTTTCATTAGACATTAACTTTCATTAGATAAGTTGTTAATTGAACTTTGTTTTAGACCATGCAGGTAATTTAGCTAGGGTATATTTTTTGTTGTTGAATTGTAACTTGTAGTATTGATATGAGCTAGCAAATAAGACCTTTCAGACTTGATATACCATGTATGGTTGATATCCCTGGGAGTCCTGCTCTTTTCTGAAGGAAAATGGGGCATGGGGAAGATGGATCTGTGGGACCTGCAAGGAGGAGGTGGGGGATGGACTGGGATGAAAGGAGGGAGGAAAACTACTGACATTGTGGAATATATGAGAGAAGTTTTTTTAAAAAAAATAAGCGAAAATATAAGAAAGGGATATTGCAGTAGATGACAATTAATATGACTCTGAATTCATCAATGTGTAGAGAACAAGAAACTATGGAGTTCATAGCCCTAACTGCAACAGCTGAATCGTTCCTTCCCTCAAGTTTCAGGGAACTTCATGAAGGGGGTGTTTGTGTATGCAAAGATATTAGAAGGTTGTTGATAACTACTGTGGAATAATGCTTTTGTGCAATGGTTTAATAAAATGCTGATTGGCCAGTAGCCAAGCAGGAAGTATAGGTGGAATAAACAGAGAAGGAGAATTCTGGGAAGAGGAAGGCAAAGTGAGGAGATGCCAGCCTGCCATCCATGGAACATCATGTAATGGCATACAGGTAAATCTACGGAACATGTGGCAACATAAAGATTAACAGAAATGGGCTGAGTTTAAGTGTAAGAGCTAGTCAGTGGTAGGCCTGAGCTAATGGCTGAGCAGTTTTAATTAATATAAGCCTGTGTGTGTTTACTCGGGTCTGAGTGGCTGCTGACTGCAGGAACACAGGAGCTGGACAGGACCAGGAAAACTTTGAGCTACAGATAACATCAAGGAAACAGTGTTTTCCAGACAGGGAAGATGCACATATGAACTCAGAGCAATTGTAAGAGCATGGAAGGGACCTGTACAAGCTCCAGCCAGACAAAATTCAGCAGGGAAGGAGAAAGGTAGGTATGAGATTCCAACACTAGTTGAAGTTGTACTGGCATTTGATAGCTTCTGGGAGAAGGAGAGCCAGTTTCTTTAATGAAGTAACCCCTGGTTTGAGGTCAACCACAAACCAGGGTGAGCCCCACTCTCAAGACAAGTTGAAGAAAACAACCTGGACTCGAAGGGAGGATGTAGCTAGAGAGCTTTTCTCTCCGGGTCCCACCAAGTCCTGCCAGTCCCAGAGCCCACTTAAAAAATAAACACACAGACACTTACATTATTTAAACTGCTTGGCCATTAGCTCAGGCCTATCATTGTCTAGCTCTTACTCTTATATTTAGCCCATTTCTATTAATCTATACTTTGCCACGTGGCTCGTGGCTTACTGGTACCTTACATCTTGCTTGTCCTGGCGGCGGCTCTAGGCCGTCTCATCCTCAGCCTTCCTGTTCCCTCAATTCTCCTCTCTGTTAGTCCTGCCTATACTTCCTGTCTGGCTACTGGCCAATCAGTGTTTATTTATACAGAGCGATATCCACAGCACTTCCCCTTTTGTTCTTTTTCAAAAAGGAAGGTTTTAACTTTAACACAGTAAAATTACATATAACAAAACAATTATTGAGCAAGAATTACAGTTACAATATTAAAGAAGATATCCTATCTGTCTTTTATTTGTGAGTTTAAGGTTTTATATCTATCTTATCTTTTATCATAACTAAGGAAAACTGTAAGTATCTAGTCTTTAACCACATCAAAGTCCTCAGAAGGATATAATACTACCTGAGAAATGGGAGAAAGATGAAAACAACTTTTGGGAGTCTTGCAGGGTAGACAGAGACAGCTGACAACCTGGACAGTCATCCAAACTTCTCTTGTAAAGTTGCGGCATCTGTTTTTAGCCCACAGGCCTAGAGTCTCTCAGTCACTTTCTCTGTGTCCTGTAGAATGTCTGGCAGTTTTCTCTGCAAAGCAGGAACCTGAAGGACCATTTTGTCAAGCAAAGTATAGTGGTCACCTTCCTATAGGTCCTGCATGTCCAGTTGATCAAGCAGTCCAGGCAAGAACAGTTTCTTGCCCAAATGGCTATATTTGCCAAGGTGAAGATAAACTCCATATGTGTCTTTGATGCCCATCCTCCTCTCTGAAGTAAATCGGTGCTGCCAGGAACAGACATGTCTCACTGTCCAGAAAGTCTAAATTTTTAAAATATTTTAAATGCTATATTATGTATGTCTTTGACATATTTGAAGATTACCTATCTATCTGAAATATATCTATGTATACCTAGAAGACTTAACTAACATGGCTACAAATATGATTATCTTGGATGGCTAATTATTAATCTATTTCTTAATTATCCATTACAATTTTAAATGAGTTACATAAACATAATACCTCAAACAAGATAAGAAATATACACACAGTATAACAAAATCAACTTTAAGTTTGTATCAATAAACTAAAATTTATACCAATGTAAAACATTTTAAACATAAACTAAAATCTATACCAAATATAAAACACTTTAAACAAGTTGTTGTTCTTTAATAGTAGGTTCATTAATTTACCCTTTTATCCTATCATATCTATATCCTATATATATATATCCTATCCCCTTTTCTTCTTTAGAAAGAGATTGTATTTATAATCAACCTGTTTTAAATAAAAATACTGGTTTTTCTTTCCCATACCAGAGGGCTCTTCTGATATGGGACAAAAGAATGTTTTAACCTTTTATTTTAGGAATATATCTGGGTTTAGAGGGGGAGTGAGCCAATTCCATCTCCAAAGCCAGCTTGGTATATTTGGGAATTTGGACGTAGCATCTCTTACTACTTCCTGCTGGAGGAGGGCGCTGTATCTTATGGGGACACAAAGAAAATTTTAGGCTTGTGGGGTAGTCCGTGAGGCTGTATTGTCTGAGCCAGTTGCCTTGAAACCATTCTGGATGCTAGATCATTTGGGCCATGGTGTCATTGTATACAGAGCGATATCCACAGCAGGAGGAGAAAAAGAAAACAAAACCTCAAAGTTGAGTGAGTATGAAGGTAAGCGTAGGGAGGGTAGATACAGGAAGAGCGGGAGGACAGTAGAGAAAGATGATCAGAATACATTGTATAATTAGGCCTCTTATTGGTTGTCCAGTGTAACAAGTCTTTCTTGTGGGACTTTCTTTGCACCACCAACCCCTAAATAATGACACAGAAACTTATTAATTATGAAAGCTTGACCTTAGCTTAGGCTTGTTCCCAACTAGCTCTTATAAGTTACATTAGGCCATTTCTATTATTCTGTGTTCTGCCATGTGGCTCTTTACCTGTCCTCCATGCTGTATGTCCTATTCCCTCCATGTCTGACTGTTGACATTCTACCTCTCTTCTTCCTAGACTTCCTCTCTCTCTCCAGAAGTCCCATCTATTCTCTCCTGCCTAGACACTGGTCGTTCAGCTCTTTATGAAGTCAATCAGAAGGTATGATCAAATATCCCACAACAGTCCAGTGCAGAGTGGTCAGCACTGAAATTGTATACACCCAAACAACAAAAATAGACTCAGCAGATAGTTCATGTATGTGTGTGCATTAAAATACACACACACACACACACACACGTAATAATCAATGAGAACAAGGCCATTAACTTGGGAGTGGGTACATAGGATGGCTTGGGGGATAGTAGCTGGAAGGGGCTAAAGGGAAGAAAGGAATGGAGAAAGTGATGTAATTCTATCTTACTTAAAATATGTTAATGTTTAAAAATAATTAATAATTATTGTTTTTTTAAACAAGACCAATATGACCTTATTTGCTACTACACCCTTGCTTTTGATATTGCTATTTCTAACTATGCCATACCCATTCTCATGGATTTGAAACCTCAATTACTACAAGTATTTTTATTTGTATTCACTTATTTTCAATAGTAATTTTTTTCATCCCATATTTTAAACACACTAGAACCAAATTGTTTATTCTTCATTTTTATTTCAGTGTCTATTACCTACCCTATATCAGACCTGTCACTACAGTGACCAACAGCAAAAAAATCTCTCAATTAACTATGTCATGCACTGAATATAGGCTAGATTTTTGACAACAGAAATGGTGAGTGTTTCAGAATCTACAACCTCCCCTCCAGTTCTGCTCAGGTTCTAGCAGTGAAAATATGAAACATTATATGAGTTTGTATACCTCAATGTTCCTTGACCTTTGGTTCAATTACATACTAATAAACTCTTATGATTGGGAAATTTTATATCAAGAAAACCTTTCATATATCTAGTCTTCCAAATATCATAGCTTAACCTAGGCTAGCCTAAATATGCTTGGATAACCTAATAGCCTAAAGCTGGGAAAATTATATTTAATACAAAAGTCTATCATATAAAACTGTGCTCAGTATCTCATGTGATTTAATACTTGTATCCAGAAACACTGGTGGCACAGTACACTGTAGAACTTTGGCTAACTGTGTGGCTTCTTGGAGGCTGTGACTCATTACAACTAACTAGCATCTTGAGACTATCATACTGTCCTATCAGCAGCCTAGAAATAGATCTAAAGACAAAACCTGAAGCATAGTTTCTGAATGGTCAGTGGTTTTGCTGTATTGTAAGGTTGGAAAATTATATGTTTGAACCAGCGTTAATGGTGGATCACCTACACTTTTATTTACATATATGTATAATTATGTTAGTTTTATTTATATGCTAGGCACAGTAAGATATCATAGTGATTCATAATAAGATAGGACAAGAGATATAGTAAGTATGTGAATATGCTTGGTTTCTTTCTTTCTTTCTTTTCTTTTTTCTTTTTTCTTGTTTGTTTTTCAAGACAAGGTTTGTCTGTGTAGTTTTGGTGCCTGACCTGGATCTCGCTCTGTAGACCAGACTGGCCTCGAACTCACAGAGATCCGCCTGGCTCTTCCTCCCGAGTGTTGGGATTAAAGGTATGCGTCACTGCTGCCTGGCTGAATATGCTTTCTTAAGGCATTTTTTTTTGTGTGTTCTTATCTTTCAACTCCAAGGGCATGCTTCACAGCTTCAGGGCATATCTAAAATGTCAATATGATTGCTTTTCTACTTTGAGTCTATTATTAACTAAAATGAAAATTATTTGCATATAGCATTGTGATTGCTACTGAGTGATTAATGGGTGATAAATATATGGGGCATGGAAGTGTTGAACGGATAACTGGTTCACATCCTGAGGAAAACAAGTATGATCCAGAAAGGTGTTTTCTCACCATGCAAAATGGCATACAATTTAAAGCATGATTATTTTCTGTTTCTAGAGTTTTCTAGTTAATGTTTTTGGTTTGCGGGTGGGTATAAATAACCAAAGTCATAAAATTCAACACCTTAGAATAGAAAGCACTAATATATTATTATTATTATTATTAAATAGACTTTCATTTTGGGGGGAAATTTCTTGGTTCATTTTGGAAACATTACAAAGTTCAGTCTTGGGAAGTGTTTATAGAGACAGAAGAATAATAAGATCTGAGAGGTATTTCAAAGTTACATCTTGAATCTTAAGACTAAGAAATTTTAGGTTTTAGTTGGAGATTTGTGCACATGCACACACACACACACAAACACACACACACACACACACACACACACACACACACACACACAATGTGTCCATCTGCTTCAGTTGTGCATGAACAGATGGAAAGCTAGAGATTAGTTTCAACTATATTTCTTTGTCACTCTCCAAATATGTTTTTTGTTTTTTTTTTTTTTTGAGATGAGGTTGCTTCGTGAGCTCCAGAGCTCCCATTTGACTATGATGGCACTAAAGCTATAGGTATATTCCACCTACCATGGATTTTACATGGGTTCTGGAGATGCAAACTCAAGTCCTCAAACTTGGACATCAAGCATTTAACCCATTGAACTTTGTCTCTCATCCTGAGAAATGTTTATGAATATGCACTATTATACATATTTCATTTAACACAAAATATTTGCCATGTTTGAGAAATCTTTACTGTAAGACACAAAGGAAAGCATGAGAAGCATATTATAGTACTAAGATGAACATAAATTTAGTTCCTTTAAAAGTAATTAAGGTTCTGGAAATGCTGTCTGTTTGTGCTTCCATAGCTCATTTTATAAACATTTAAACAATAAAACAAGTTTAATGTTCTTAATTATTGTTTGAATGTTATACATATTAAATATATTAAGCACACATAAATAAATGCATATGTAACATTCTAAAACACAAGTTAATAATTATTTGCAGACTTCAGCTTACCTAATTCTACAGTTTATGTATGCTTTTGAATTCTTGAATTGGTCTGTTCTCTATTGTATAATCATTTGTGTATAGAATTTGAAAAATCTCTTTTGCTAAAAATAGTAACTTCAAGGAAAGGTCTCATCCCTTATTACTTACCCTATTATTCATTTTCTATGGCTGATAATCTTTTAATGCCCTCTTTCAAATACATATGGCTTTCAAAATTTTTTGAAAAAATATAAGGTCACACATTATGGATTCATATTCTGCTCATGATCTCCCCAAATTTATACACAAAGTCCTCTCTTGAGGTTAGTGATATGAATACATTCCTGTGACTTTGCAGTCAAGGGGAGTACAGTGTAGTGGGCCTCCTGGGTTAATACAAAAAGGCTTATGGTGTACTTTGGCTCTATGGTCCCTATGACTTTCTTCAGAGACCAGCATCCATGAGAAGGATTTGCTTTGTTTTTCTAATCAGCAGCAGCTGGGTGAAACAGCGTCCAAAAGAGAGGAAATACAGCAGAGAGAACTGCAGGCCATCTTACCAACAGGTGTTCTTAAGGATCAAGTTCTTAAAAAACTCTGAGGAAAGTTGAGATGCACTTTGCAGATGAACTGTCCCTGATGCTTAAGGGAGAATATCAGGAATCTGCATACAATTGAGATTCAGTTCCCTTCGTGCTGGACCAAAAGAACTGAATTTTTTCAGAAGGCAATTTTGAATAAAGAAAATGAGAGGTGAGCTTACATGAAATATCCACATAGAATAATTCTATTTTGGTTTTTATTTTTAATAATAAGAGTCTCATTCTGCAGCTCAGGCTATGTAAAACTCACTAATGTACCCAATAATAGCCATACACTCAGATGAATCTTCTAGCCTCAGCCTCCCGAGAGCTATGATTACAAGTCTGAATGAATACACCTGACACCATTTTAATTTGAATTGTTAATCATATTATCTACCCTAACATAAATACACACATACATATGTGCACATATATTCACTAATAATGTTATGTTTCTTTTATGATTTAAAGCATTCACCTGTAACATGAATGTTATAATTTAAACATCATTCATAAAGAGCATAAGAATATATCCATATTTGTTGCAGTCCAGTTCAGAACACTTAGGAGATGGGGTCAATCAAGGTGTCCATAAAGTGGTGAATAGATAAGAACATGTGATCCATAGACACAATGAGATATTAATCATCTGTAAAGAAAAACAAAATCATGAAATTTGCAAGTAAATGGATGGAGATGGAAAGATTCTAATGAGGATACACAAGTACAAGAAGACATGCACCCTATATTCTCTCTCATATATGGATTTGAGATCTTCCCTATGCTTAAACTGGAGTACACAGGAAATCAAAGAAACTACAAATGACCCCATGGACAGCGCCTCAAAGGAAAGCAGAGAGTAAAATACAGATGAATGAAAGTGGGAAGGAAGATTTCAGGGAGAAGAAAGGTCCAAGCACGTAGGGGAGTGAGGTACTGGAGGAAGGTTTACCAAAAAGGAAGGGTAGATGTTGTCCTAGTTAGGGATACCATTGCTCCAATGAAGCACAGTAACCAAAAGAAATGGGTAGGAAAGGTTTTATTTGGCTTACACTTCCACACATGAGTCCACTGTTGAGGGAAGTTAGGTCAGGAACTCAAACAGGGCAGGAACATGGAGGCAAGAAATGTTACAGAAGTCGTGGAGCAGTGCTGCTTACTGGCCTGTACTTCATGACTTGTTCAGCCTGCTTTCTTATAGAATGTAGGACCACCAGCCCAAGTGTGGTCACACTCACAATTAGCTGGGCCTTTCTACATCAATCACTAACTAATAAAATGTTCTACTGACTTGCCCGTAGCCTGCACTTATGGAGACATTTTCTCAGTTGATATTTGCTCCTCTCAGAAGACTGTAGTTTGTGTCAAGTTGACATAAAACTATCAAGCACAGATGGAGAAGAAAAAAAATTTCAATTACAGGTCATAGTAGAGCATGGGAGACATGAATTGAGAGGTGCATATGCTTGGGGTTAAGGATGCAAAGATTGGCGAGAGGAGAGGGCAATGTCTGGGTAAGCCAAAACTATGGATACATGAAGAAGCTTTCTGGAAATCCACTAGTTTGTATGTATGAGTTTTATTGATCTTAGCACCTCAAAGGCAAATAAAAACAGCACAGGCTATCGCTGTTTGTTTTAACTGCTTTCTGTAACTAGATAGAAAGACTCCATTGGTGAAAACTACTCATGTTGGATGTAGGACATATAAACACATAGAAAACTTGAAATCTGAGATACAACTAATGATATGAATGATGATGTGGGTTCATATATTTGCAAGTAGTAGCAATAGTCTTAAAACCAAACTTTGTACTTTTCTTGAAAAAATAGTAGAAGTTTTCAATCCCTTTTGTTTATGTTGAATAAATAAAGGAGAAATGTCATTTCAGAAATATTTTTGGACTTCCAGTTTTATTCAGTAGACAGATTAACGTTACCTAAAGATTGTATACGCTTCTAATGAGACACTTTCTCATCCATACTTACTGCTGTTGTGTTCCCATAGCTATGAAATGGAAACGGCCTAGATGTCCATCAACTAATGAATGGATAATCAGATCTTTTTTTAGCTCTGAATTCCAAACTCTTACTAACCTTTCCTGTAAGAGAGTTGAATATCAACAAATTATTAGTATTATTAGCTTGTCTGGGGACAAATGACTTTTAGAGAGTCTTTATAGACTAACTTTGCACCTAAACAAGGTGTTCATTAATTTAACAGTGATGGGGAAAAAACAAACTAAACATGTAGTTTAGTTAGAACAACTGAAAGAATATGGGTTTTCTTTTACCCTAGACTTGAAAAGGGTGATCTTCTAATGCTGCTCTTTACTATGTGGTTTCTTCATTTCTGCTAAAATGCGCTTTCCTCTGTCAGAAATGTAGTTCTCCCAGTCTTCCAGGGTCTCACAATTTAAATTCTTCATGCCTCCAAATTATGAATATATCTTATATGAATGTAAATGTGTTATATTTAAGCAAATAGCCATATAACAAGCACTTTTGAATCTGTAATTCAGTGTTCTATCATACCTAAACCTAAGCAATTCCTAGGTATAAAGAATCATATTATAGCTTCATCTATGCAGAACCTGGTAGGGTAACTCATGTTTATATCTAGATTAACATCTATATTCATAGAAAGGTATTATTTTGATCATTATTAGTTTCTCTGCTTTTTTCTTTTCCAGTTTTCCAACTCCTGATGCCCCTGCTTCCTAAGTTAACTGTTCTCAACCATCCCTTACAGCATTTCAGCCTCTGTGTTTATATTTTCTTCTTGTAAGTCATTTCTTCTTATCTCAAATCTTTTTCTCAAAGCACAGGTTTTTCCACTTATCTCTAGTTTCCTTATCTTTGGAGCTCTGGCCCCTGCTTGACTGTTTTTCTAGCATTTTGCTCAGTGGTTAGTTAACTAGGTTCACTGTGCTTTTGGATTTAGAATCATCTTAGTGAACTGAATGACCACTGTGTTTTCTTTACCTCAGTTCTAATGAACTTGACTTGAACTGTTGTTTTTTAGTTTTTTCCTTTGGCTGTGAATTTTTCTCTTTAAAAGACAACTATTACTTAGGGTTCTGGTAAATCAAATTGTTACTATACTTGAAAATACTCTAACATAAATGAATCATGCACCCAAGGAAAAAAATTATACTTTCAATATGAGTTTATAGAATTTTAAAACAAATAAATAAAGTCTACATCAATATTTTTTTAATTCAGTCAACCAAATAAAGGCTGTTCTCTTTTTCTTTCTTTCTTTTTTTTCCAAAAGACTTGAGCTCAGTAAAATGCACATGACTGTTTGCCAAGCAATTCTTCTTTTTTTTTTTTAATTTTTAAGCCCATGGGTATTTCAACTGAAATTCAACCCACATGTTTCTGATTCATTTACACTTAATTCATTAAAATTGTGTTTTGTAAGAGTTATTTGATGTCCAAGAGCCTTATGAGTCTTTTTATATGACTTTTTATGCCATTTTTCCCTCAAAAACAGGAAGTGGTATTTTGCTAAGATCTCAAACTCCAACAGAATTTTACTGCATGCATAAAGCTAAAGCACACCATGATGATTGCATCTCCCTTGGGTTGTCTTTTACTAGACCAGAACACCTGAAGTAGTTATCAGAAAAAGACTGCATTGTTAATGACATCCCCAAATCTCTAATTCAAGATCAAAATATAGCTCCCTAGAGAGGGAGACTTCCAAAATTAAGCTTTCAAAGGACTTGCAAAATCAATGCATATTCACATGAACATATGAGCACAATGCTCTTAAATAAGACAGTTCATAGGACAGACATCTAATATGTGTAAGTTTTAGGAGATCACTGATTTGTTATTAAATCTTGCTTGTTTAAATATAAGCCTTCCTTCTTTCCCTCATCTCATCCCAAGCAAGGGATATCACATAAGACAATCAGGGGAGAGAGAACATGCATCAATTCTAAGTGAGTATTAAGCATGTGCTCAGTGATAGAGAAACACTTTATCTTTTGGTCATAGTTCATATTTTTTTTAAACCAAGGGTAAAACTTTTAGAACTAAGTTCCATTTTAATGGGAGATATTTTAGTGAAGCATTTTCTATGTGCCAAAAAAAGGAAAAAGTTGGAGTGCTTGTATAATGGCATAGACTTCCTTAGGCATGCTTATCCTGCTTGTGTGGTACTGAAGGACATATTTTAGGACCCTTGAAGTCAAGACCAAATCTACAGTCCTTATTCAAAACCTACCTCCTAAACTATGACAGTGTGTGCTAACTTATTAACCTCCCTGTACAGGAAAATCCTTTGAAGGAATCAAAACACCTGCAGTACTATTTTGGATCAGATCTTCTTCAGCCCAAATCAAAACCACCATATCACCCAGAATTCCCTTTTCTGTAACTCTAAGTTCCCACAGTCTGCATTCAGACACTGTAGCTTTGTCTTTAGACAGAGTACGACTTAGACAGAGTCGTACAGTATGTGACTCCTCCCAGATTACGTTACATTTCTTAGCATATTTTGAATGTATGTGTTGTCTCCGTTGCGTCACTTTCCCATCTTATAATCTCTTCTGAGTTGTATTTTACTTTCTGAAATGAAAAAAAATGACTAGCACAAAGTAGCAGAGGGATTTGCATTGTTTATATGATATGATTTTTTTCCAATGTTGTTTGGAAAAACTTAAATATCTAGATGCTGAATCTGAAACTATTGCAAGTTTGCATTCTCTTCTAGGATTCAGAAATAGTAATGCAGCAATCTTCCAGCATGGACAAGGCCGTGCTGAAAAAAAAAAAACTGAATCAGAAATATTAATGCAAATTACAACAAAATACAGCACTTGTACATTGTATAAAGATTCCTCATTTTGCAAAAAAAAAAGTCTTACACTAATATACACTGTGGTAGTGTGAATGTAATTGGCCCCCATTATTTCATAGGGAGTGGCACTATTAAGACTTTTGGCCTTGTTGGAGTAGGTGTGACCTTGTTGTATGGGGGCAGATTTTGAGATCTCTTATGTTCAAGTTACACCTAGTAGGGCAGAGAGACAACTACTTGTTGCCTACGGGTCAAGATGTAGTACTCTCAACTCCTTCTCCAGTACCATGTATGCCTGCAGACCACTATGTCACACCATGATGACAATGAAATAAACCTCTGAAAATGTAAACCACCTAAATTAAATGTTCTTCCTGGTAGTGGTGTTTCTTCATAGCAGTAGAAAACCTAACATGCACCAAGAATTTAGAATCTATTAAACAGCATAAAGAAAGCTGTATTTGCTTTTCAGAGGTTGTTTTTTTATTTGTTTGTTTTGTTTTGCTTTGTTTTTTTTTTTGAGACAAGGTTTCTCTGTGTTGTTTTGGTGCCTGTCCTGGATCTCGCTCTGTATACCAGGCTGGCCTTGAACTTTCAGAGTTCTGCCTGGCTCTGCCTCCTGAGTGCTGGGATTAAAGGTGTGCTCCACCACCACCGAGTCAAAGGTTGTTTTTACATATAAGCAATACAGCAATAGGCGGTAGCATCATACAAAACTATTCTTTTAGAAATAATATATTAGCAGCAGACTTAATTAACTCACATGTTTAAATTTCCTTTGATCCCCCTGGCTCTGCCTCCCAAGTGCTGGGATTAAAGGTGTGTGCCACCACCACCCAGCATACATCATAATTTTTAAAGAAGGCCAAGGAAAGAACAATTAGTCTTTAGTTCTCATTATGTTTATTGTCTTAGACATAAGCTGGTTATTAAGTCGGATTTGAAAAGACAGTAATGGAGTCTATGTAAACATTCACTTGAGGCAGGAGAATTACAGATTTTAATCTGAAAATATGATGCTTATGTTTTAATTGTGCATCTTTTCCATTTTTATTTAAAAATCCCAAGAATATCATCTATTAAAGATAGAACAGAAAGAATGCATTGGATTTCTGCATGTGAAGCATTTTTAAATTTTGTGAATGTCAAATGCAGCAGGAGAATATTTTTCCATATGAGGTGACCATCCTCAGGCCTTCTGTTGCTGAAGCACTGTCTTGTATGAGAATATCAGCCATTATAGCACTTGTCTGCTTTACGGAATTAACTACATTTTCCCACTGTTCAGTTTCACTCTGTGGTCCCCATAACTTAGGCTGCAGATACGGTTCTGGCCTGGGAAGCATTATCCATCAACATCCATAGCTGATAGTACAGGATCTACATCATCATTACTTTGATCTGCTCCAGCTGGAAGATTGCCAGTCATTATTGAGGATAACTTTAGAAATACCTTAAATCATGGCTAATTCTACCCCTTTGCATGAGGAATTACTGCCCACAGACTCAAAGAAGGTGAGGACACATAAAATATCCTTTGTCATAAGAAGGTTACAGGCTTATACACCCACATCATATCTGTATATAATCATGAATACACAAGCCTTGATAGCTTTCCATGTGGGCTCCAGAAAACGTCATTGTCTGTGCTGTCCACTCTCCTTATCTAAGTACCAAGATGAATTAGAAAAACCTCTGCAATGACTCACATGCTTCTTCACTGCCATCATTCTGGAAATAAAGTGTAGACTATCCATCCAAGACTTTAGTGGAAATGGCTGTTCTGATGCCATCTTGGTATGTTAAGTATTGCATAATAGAAAGGACAAGAGGAAATTAGGAATCCTTTGCTTTGAATAAATATAGTTTGCTTGTCATCCTTTTCCTCCATCTCCTCATGTAAACAAAAGGAAAATGGCATTTTCCCAGTAGCTTCAGTCAAATAATGAGGGAAATTTCAGGAAAAAGAAAGAAAGACTCCAATCTCCAGGCCTTTGATTTGACCCCTGATTTCTGGAGACACTGAGTATATTGTGGTTTTCTGAGCAAGGATAAAACAAGCCATATTTTATTTTTAGTGATGATTTCTCAGAGGTATAACATACTGGCTTGTGTTACTCTAAAATAGATTTGATCAAAAGTTTCTTAAGACTGGAAAAAAAAACTGAAAAAAGAGGTAGAGTAGGGTTGAATTCTAGTGGCCTGCTTCGAAGAATATTTGTGGAAAGGCCCCGGATGATCTTTCAGTACCGTCACTAATATTCCCCTAGAGGATAAGACCACTTTCAAATCACTAAGTGAAAGGAAAGATGACACTATCTTGCCAATGTCCCCTACACATAACCCTATCCTTCTTACTCCCACATGTGCTATCCTGGGACTTACTTAAGAATATATGAGGGAGTGGAAAGATGGAGGCGTGTGCTAGGAGAAGTGGAGGGAGAGGAAACTGTGGTCAAGAAGTATGATATGAAAGAGTAGAATAAAACAAAAGAGTGGCTTATGCAGCAGAGAGGTAAAGAGGTCAAGGACAGGAAAGGTATGCAGTCGTCTTCATGACTATGGGCTCTAAGATTGGGCAAGTCCAAGAAAAGAGAGGCATGGACCATTAAACAGTGAGTATTTGCAACATGAATCTTTAATCTGGCTCATACTATAGTCATTGTATAAGTTGGAACTGTATCTGTGTGGTTGGGGCTTCATACATATGCGCTAGAGATTGAACTTGTAGCGTGGAGAATGCTAAGCTCATGCTCTGCTATTGAGCTATATCTTAGTCCCTGAATTTTTAATATTCTGGAAACATAGGTACTAATATCTGATAGGTTATACTAGGCTCTACTGGAGGTTTGATTTAGTAGGCCAAACCAAATCATATGTAGGTATTTAGAATAGTTCCAATGAAACCTATACATGCATGTGTTATTTTAATTATGTCTATTTACATGTTTGTGGAGGGGGATTGGATACATGAATGTAGTGCCCATTGAAGCCAGAAAATCGTGTAGGGTCTCCTGGAACATGAGTTATAGGCAGTTGTGAGCCATCTGATTTGGGTGTTGAGAACCAAACCCAAATCCCATGAAAGGACAGTGTGCGTTCTGAACTGTTAAGAAGTCTTTACAGCTCCTCTTCATTGTATTTCTATTGAAATATGTCATCATATCCCAAATCAATTGTTCAATGTCAAATATGCTAAATGCAAGTACTGGTTCAGCCTAACCATCTCATCGTTCCACGAGGGGAACACATTGGGACATAGGTAATTTTGTTTTCACGATATAATAGATTTTATGCAACTGTATTTTCAGCATGTTCTAAATTACATATTAGTAAAAAAAACTAGAGATTTAAGGTTTACTATATAACATACTTATAATTAAAATTTTATTGTCAATATAGTAGAAAGAGTGGAGCAGACATTAAAGGAAACTCTATAGGATAGAGTATCAAGACACAAAACAAAGAACAAAATATTGAAGACAACATTGAGCTTGGCTGGTATGACTAACAAGTTACCACAGCTAATTTTAAAGAGCAGGAAGCTCAAAATGTTGATGACATTGCTGGCAGCTAGCTGCTACTGGATACTTACCAATCCTGGCTACTTGAGAGAACAAGGGAATTTTACAAAGTAGCAATAAAAGAAAGGAAGAGGAGCTAAAACTTCAAGCAGCATGGAGAGCAACTCCACATCCTATAAATGCTTGGCTCAAATTTAAGATTGTATCACATACTTCTACTAAGTGTATAATCCATTAATAGCACATGTGTTTCCCTTGTAGGGTAATCAATACATTTTTCAAGGTTCTATTTATTTTTATTGTGTGTATGGGTGTTTGGCCTGCATGTATTTCTATGTAGCACATGTGTGCAGTGACTATGGAGACCAGAAGAGGGCGTTGGATCATCTAGGACTGGAATTACAGAGAGTTATTTGCTACCACGTGGGTGCTGGGAATTGAATCGGGTCCTCTG
>CABHPQ010159137.1:0-70098 GCA_902168405.1 Peromyscus aztecus
TTTCTCTGTGTAGCTCTGGCTGTCCAGGAACTTGCTCTGTAGACCAGGCTGGCCTCGAACTCACAGAGATCTGCCTGTCTCTGCCTCCCAAGTGCTGGGATTAAAGGCGTGTGCCACTACTGTTGGGCTTTTTATTTATTTTTTGAGACAAGTCTCTTTACGTGGTCCTGGCTGGCCTGGAACGCACTATGTAGACCAGGCTGGTGTTAAACTCATATAGATCTGCTTGCCTTTGCTTCTTGAATGAGTGCTAGAATTAAAGGCATGCACCACCATGTCTGGCTCATATATTTAAAAAAAAATTATTTTAATTGTGTGTGTGTGTGCGCGCGCGTGCGCGCGCGCTCGTGCATGTGAGTGCAGGTGCCTGCCAAGGCCAGAAGAGGGAGCATTTAGTTACAGGTAGTTATGAGCTGCCCAACACAAGTGCTGGAAACTGAATCCCAGCTCTCTAAGAAACCCTAAGCAATATATGGTCTTAACCATTTACCTAGGTCTGTGGCCCCCCAACAACTTGCAAAATGAAGGGAGATGGTGGTTGTCAGCTTCTGTGTTTATTTGAAAGTCTAGGGCATCTCTCTGCTGTGTTTTATTGAGACATAATACATAAATGAGATGGGAAAAGAAAAGAGCTAAAGACCCACTAGCTAAAGGGAAGAGAGATTATGAAATTGTATGGAAAACAGGGAAATTAGGGGAAAAAAAGAAAATGAATGAAAAACTAAGACATTGCGGAAGAATTCCGATTCATTCAGAAGAAGGAAGGGGGTTAGAGGGATGGCTCAGCTCATCACTGAAACATCAAGAAAAGGGAGGAGTAATAAAAGAGGAGGAGGATTGTTCCTCATTATCTGGGGGAGATTTGTTCGAAGATGTCCATGGGTACCAGAATCCGAGGATGCTTCACTCTTTTCTATAAAACAATACAGAATTGAGAACATGCTTTTCAGAGATTTGCTTCTAGAATCCTAGTTTGTTTTTCTTTTCTTTTCTTTTTTTTCTTCCCCCCCACCCCCACCCCACATTTATCTATTATATGTGCAGTGTGGGCACTGGAGTTTGTACATGGAAGTCCGAAGACAGCTTGGAGTGAATTCTCGTCTTCTTCCACCATGTGGGTTCCAGGGATGAATTTTTGTTCCCTAAGCCGGTGTGCTGGCTAGATTCATGACCACGTGACACAAGCTATAGTCATCCCAGAGGGAACGTTGATTGAGAACATGCCTGCAGAAGATTGGGCTGTAAGTAGACAAGCCTGTAGGGAATTGTGTTAATTTGTGATCAGTGGGGGAGGGCCCAGCCCATTGTGGGTGGGAGAGCCCTGGGCTGTTGGTCCTGCCTTCTATATAAAACGAGCAGAGCAAGCTCCCCAGTCCAGTCTGTCCAGGGGAGCGAGCTCCCCAGTCCGTCCAGGGGAGCGAGCTCCGTATGGCCTGTTGGCTAAGGCTTCTCGCTAGCTAGATCTTACATCTTAAATTAACCCATAATTCTTATTTATGTTTAGCCACATGGCTTGGTACCTTTTCTTAGGATAAGAACGGAATAACAGTGTTAGTAGGGGTGAATGATTACCAAGGGGAAATTAGATTGCTTTTCCACAAAAGCGTCAAAAAAGATTAAATCTGAAGTGCAGGAGACCCTTTAAGGCATCTCTTGGTGCTACCATGTACTGTGATTAAATTCAATAGGAAACCACTACAACCCAATACAGGTAGGGTGACAAAGCACATAGGTCTTTTAGGAATGAAGGTATGGGTCACTCCTTCAAGAAAAGATCTGCTGAGGGTGGAGGCAAACAGAATGGGTAGTAGAGGAAGGAAGTTATAAATACTAGCTGGCCATAGTTGCAGAAACAAGGACTACAATAGACATAAGTGTTTCTGTTGTATTTTGTTAAAAATGTGTTGGTGCACACAATCTTCTTCTCTTAATTTCTTGAACATGTAATGTAACATCAATTGAGATGATGTCAGTTGTTATCATATTTAAGTTATGAGATTTGAAAGGAATGTCCCTGAAGGGCAAGTGCCACCTATTCTAAAATATATAATGTGTTTGCTGTTGTACATGGGTTAGTTATTTCATGTTAGGTGTAATTAATTATATATATAAATATATATAATTTATATATATAAAAAGGTATATATATAAATATATAATGAGTTTTTACTTGGGGTGATCATATCATGTTAGGTGTAATTAATTATGACCTAGTTATTGTTTTCAATTGGAAATTAATCATTACATAAGGAAATACGATTGTGTGTCAAGTTGACAAGGTATAGACCTGTGATGGCTATTCTTGGATGTCAACTTGACCACATCTGGAATTAATTAAAACCCAAGGTGCTGGGTTACACCTGTGATGGATTTTTCCTGATTGTATCCTTTTATATGTGAAGACCCACCCTAAATCTGGATGATTTGAGGTGGGAAGACCCAACTTAATCTGGCCATACCATCTAGTGGCAGCCTATATAATGGACATGGGAGAAGGAAGTTCTTGCTCTTTGCCTGTTTGGCCTTGTTCTTGATGGCAAGTTCATTCCTTCACCGACTTTAGAGTCTACTTCATTGGGATTCCCAGGGTATATTGAAGGCCAGTGGAGACATCCAGCCTCATGTACTAAACAACTACTGCATCAAACATGGCTGTTCAGGTAGCTGCGTAATTGCATCCTTTATGCATATGCCTAGAAGTGGTACAGCTGGATAATCTGGTAGTTTTTTGAGAAACTGCCAGACTGGTTTCTAAAGTGGCTTCACCAGTTTATATTTGCTCCAACAGTGAATAGTGTTTCTCTTTCCTCACATCCTCAATAGAATTTGCTGTCTTTGTTTTCTTAGTAATACCCAGGTGAAATAGAATCTCAAAGTAGTTTGCATTTTGTGTTTCCCTGACAGTTAAGTGCACGGGACATCTCACAAATATGTATTAGTCATTTGTATTCCTTTTTTTGAAATTTCTATGTTCGATTTTATAGCCCATTTTTATTAGACTTTTTCTTATTGTTTAGGGCCTTTTTTGTGGGGGTGGGGGCGCATAATACTGTGGGCACACCAGTCCTCCTGAAGAACAAAGCTGTAGTACAGACACTGCCTTCCAGCAAATATTTGTCCCTTGGCCACATGGACTTGAATATGCACATGTGGTTGCTCATGTGGTTTCCTTCAACTGATATACTGAAGTAAGAGGAAACAGCCACTGTGGGTTAAGGAAACAAGATCTCAAAGCTGATTTATTAGAAATGCCAAATTTCTGGAGTTGTTGGCACACTCCTTTACTTCATGGATTCCTTGTTCATTGGGGAGGGTTGGAGCTGGGTGGAACCATAGTGTGGGGTAACCTTGTAAATCACAACCTGAAGACAGAGGTACTCTTTGCCTGAGTATAAAGCAATATTGAATGTATTAATGCATATGAAATGTTAAAAATTTACTAAATAAATGTCAAACCCTGAAAGAAAGACAAACTTAATAAAGAAGAAACAAATGCCCTGTAACAATATGAAATGTTGGGCTAGAGAGATGGCTCAGTGGTTAAGAGCTCTGGTTGCTCTTCTGGAGGTCCTGAGTTCAATTCCCAGCAACCACATGGTGGCTCACTACCATCTGTAATGAGATCTGGTGCCCTCTTCTGGCCTGCAAGGACACATGCAGGCAGAATAATGTATACATAAATAAATATATTTAAAAAAGAATATGAAATGTTGCCCACTAAATTAAAAGTAGTGAAGTCACATAAATTCAACAACACTGTTAAGATTCAATTAGACTTCTGTTTTAGTTAGGGTCACTACTTCTGTGATGAAACACCATGACCAAAAGCAAGTTGGGGAAGAAAGGATTTATTTTTCTTATTCTTCCACATCATTGAAGGTAGTCAGGACAGGAACTGGGCAGGACAGGAAGCTGGTGTCAGGAGCTGATGCAGAGGCCGTGGAAGGGAGATGCTTATCAGTTTGTTCTTTGTGGCTTGTTAAGCTTTCTTTAGTATAGAACAGCAGTTCCCAATCTGTGCAGGTCAAGTGACCCTTTCATAGGGATGGCCTAAGACCACCAGAAAACACAGGTGTTTACATTATGATTCTTAACAATAGCAAAATTACAGTTATGAAGTGGCAACGAGAATAATTTTATGGTTGGGAGTCACCCCAACATGAGGAACTGTATTAACTGGTCACAGCATTAGGAAGGTTGAGCACCACTGCTATAGAACCTAGGACCACAAGCTCAAATGTGGTACCATTAACAATGGGCTGGGCCCTCCATACCTTAACCACTAATTAAGAAAATCTCCAACAGGCTTGCCTATAGCCAAATCTTATGGAGGCATTTGCTCAGTTGACATTCCTTCTTCTCAGAAGATTGTAGCTTGTGTCAAGCTGGCATAAGAACCAGCTGGAGGCCAGGCAGTGGTGGCGCAGGCCTTTAATCCCAGCACTCGGGAGGCAGAGGCAGGTGGATCTCTGAGTTTGAGGCCAGCCTGGTCTACAGAGGGAGATCCAAGACAGGCACCAAAACTACACAGAGAAACCCTGTCTCAAAAAAAAAAAAAAAACCAAATAAAATAAAAATAAAAAAAAAAATAATAAAAACCAGCTAGAACAACCAAAAAAATTGTAAAATCCAGGCAAGTCTTTTGTAGAGGATTGTTAGGACAGGAGCTCTTAGGTTGCTGGTGAATGTGTCATGTGGTAGAAGTGTTCTGGAAACCCATTGTTTGTATCCTCTAATTGAAAGTGTATATTCTGTTAACACTGTCATCTCAATCTCAGGAACATATATCATAGAAAACTGATTTATTTCCAAAAGCAGACATGTTAAAAAAAAGTTTGTATAAACATATGTTTCACATTAGATTCGAGGATTAGCAATGAAGATAGAATATAGACACATGTGCTGCGTTTTTGCAAGGGAAGCTATATTACAAAGGTGTATGAAACTGAGGTATGATTTTAAGTTTACAGATAAAATTTTGATAAAAATGCCAAAGTGTAGAATATATAAAAATATAAATATGTGTATAATAATATAATGTTTTAAGTATCCTTTATGGTATTCTGGTCAATAAAAGATATATTATAGGGTTGGGGATTTAGCTCAGTGGTAGAGCACTTGCCTAGCAAGCACAAAGCCCTGGGTTCGGTCCTCAGCTCCAGGAAAAAAAAGATATATTACTATTGTAAATATTGGACCTGAAATTCTATAACGGCTGTGTATGAGTATTATGTAGATAACAGAATTATAAAGAAGCTTAAGGAAATGAAACAACATTTGTAGCTGCTGAGGTAATAATATCATTGATTTCATGAAGTGTGAGAAAATAACATCTTAATCCAGAAAAGGGTGAAAATGACAGATTTGTCTCAGTCTGTTTGGATAAATCTTGATAAATATCTATATCTGGAAACGTAATAGTTGGAATGTTATGAACAGCCATTTTGACTTATTTGAACTCCTAAATAAGTCAATGCTAAGTAAGATACAGTTGTTATAGTCAGATGGTCAATAAGGTCTTGACCCTAAATTTGTAGTTGGAGTCAGCTTGACTTAAGGCCCATAGGCAGATGAAAAGAGACAAGCATTATGAATAAAGTTGAATTATTTCAGGAAGGGTCCAGTGATGTAATAGGCAAGACTGTAGCAATCATAGTAGTGTGAAGAGAATATGAGAGCCTGGGGATGTAGCTGAATGGTAGAGCATTTGCTTTGCATTAAAAAGGCTCTGGGTTTGATCCTGATCCCCAGCATTGAAAAAGAAACCAAGAATAAGCAAACAAAAGTGATAGAACATGGGTGTGAGAGATGAAAAGACAGAGATAGGAAGTGTTAGGCTAGGTCCTTATGGAGCTGACTTATGTGCTTTGATACACAGAGTGCTATGAGAAATTAGAATGTGAAATACAGGAAGAACAGAGGTGTGAGTAGTTAAGTTCAATTTTGTACATGTTAAGTTTGCTGTATCAGTAAGCCATCCATTTCAAAATACAAACCTGAAACTGAAGAGAAACTTCAATTGGAGTCATAGTTGGGCAGTCATTAATACAAAAATGAGTGCTTTTTCCTTGGAAGAAAAAAATATTTGACCAATAAGAGAAAATAGACTATTGTTAATTAGCAGATTTAGGAAACATGTAAAACTGAAAGAGAGTCAGGTGGTGGTGGCGGCGGCGGCGGCGGCGGCGGTGGCGCATGCCTTTAATCCCAGCACTTGGGAGGCAGAGGCAGGAGGATCTCTGTGAGTTCGAGGCCAGCCTGGTCTAAAAAGCAAGTTCCAGGACAGCCAGGGCTGTTACACAGAGAAACCCTGTCTCAAAAAACAAAAAACAAAACAACAAAAACAAACAACAAACAAACAAACAAAAAAAACCCGAAAGAGAAAAATTAAGAAGAGGAGAAAGTAAGGACTGGAGATAATATAATATAATAAACAACGGTAAAATGACATACAAATTTCATGGGAATAGACAAAATTGTCGTATCACTGAGATGTAAGGGGAAGTAAGTAATCTAAGAACAGGATGAACTTACTTAGTTTTCTGACAAAATAATTAATTTCAGAAGAACTGAGCAGAAGCCAAATGGTACTAGATTAACCACGCATTTCAGATATCAAAGCTAAATGCCTATAACTGTGACTGTGCATAGAAACAGACAAAAGATAGAGGTTGACCATAGAACTGAAATCTGGGGAAAGAGGGTGGAAGACGTAGTAATTGATGGCATTATTGCTGTGAGTGTGGGCATGGTCAAGGACTAATAAGAGTCCCCTAGGAGAAAGAGCCCCATTAATACAACCACATTGCACAGGAAGCAGAGGAAATCCATAACACTGGAAAAAAAACAACTGTGGTAAAGAAAACATACTTCTATGTGACAGAAAGAATGGGTTCATCTTTTCTCCATCACGTAGCATGAAATCTCTCACTGCTTCCTGGGCTTTTTCTCTTTCCAACTCACCATTGTACCCCTTGTGAGAGAAAACTCCATGAAACATACAAGGAGGACATGGTACTCTTTTGAAGAAGATGCAGTAGGGGAACCTAGGGAAAGCTAGAGTAGACAAGTGAGTGGTAGACATTGTTGCAGAATATTAGTTGAAGATGTGTCACATTTGTTTATGCTGTGGAACATTTGTTTAATGATGCAAAGATGTGTTGCGTTCTTTTATGCTGCATTTGTTTAACTTTGTGAAGCTATTACTTTGCCTGTCTAAAACACCTGATTGGTCTAATAAAAGCTGAATGGCCAATAGATAGGCAGGAGAGAGAAATAGGTGGGGCTGGTGGGCAGAGAATAAATAGAAGAAGAAAAAGAAGAAGGGGAATGAGAAAAGGAGAAGGAGAGAGGACACCAGGGGTCAGCCACACAGCAAGCCATAAAGTAAGAAGTAAAAAAAAAAAAAAAGTATATGGCAGCCGGACTTAGTGGCACATGCCTTTAATCCCAGCACTCAGGAGGCAGAGGCAGGTGAATCTCTATGAATTCCAGGCCAGCCTGGTCTACAAAGAGAGTTCCAGGACAGCCAGGGCTGTTACACAGAGAAACCCTGTCTCAAAAACAAAACAAAAAAAGGAGGGGGGAGTATATAGCATAGAGAAGGACAAAAGCCCAGAGGCAAAAGGTAGATGGGATAATTTAAGAAAAGCTGGCTAGAAACAAGTCAAGCTAAGGCTGGGCATTCATAAGTAAGAATCAGACTCTGTATATTTATTTGAGGGCTGGGTAGCAGCCCCCAGAGAAAAGAGCAACAACACCAAGAAATGATCAAGATTCTCTGTGTATATGGATGAAATTTTAGAAGTATCCATTTTTAAAGGTAATCTGATTAGAACGCACAGTAGGTTATAACTGCCTGGCTCTCTTCTAGATTACAAACTTTTGATGGAAGTCATGCATTCTTTACCACTTGGCTCACATTGTTTTTGATGTAGTGCTCAAGTGAATGAATGAATATCTAGTGACTTTGTCTTCAATGCCACTGAAACCAAATATTTTGCTTTCAATTGAGTCTCGGATGTTAGCTTGTTGGAAATATGTACAAGACATTCTGTTTTAGAGGACTTTCAATGAAGTTTTTTTTTTTTTCTTTTTTGTGGACAAGCTTTCACTGTGCAGCTCATGTTAGCTTCAAATTTACAACTGCTATTGCCTCAGCTTCCTGAAGGCTAGGATTACAAGTGTGAGCCAACAAACCAGGACACAATTGAGACCATAATAGATTATTTGTGAAAACACTTCCCAACTTGTTTCTGCTCTGCTAACTGGAATGCATGTTATTGTAAAGAGTTCTGCAATGTTTGCCCAACTGTAGGGTACAGAATATCTTCTTAAAAGCTATGTTTATTTCCTGACTACTAGTAGCTGTGGATGTCACCTTATTTAGAATCCTCGAAGATGCAATCAAGTGATATTGCAATAGGATGAATCCTAAGTCAATGACTTGGCATATGCTTTCAAGCAAAGGGAACTAACATTGGAGTGGGATAGACAGTATTTCACCTAAAGGGAGTCTAGACACCTAACCTTTGGAATTATCATGGGGAGAGGGAGGCAGAGACTGATGAGATGTTTCAAACCAAGCAATAAACGCCTAGACTTACAGACAACCACCAGACGCTAGGGAGAGCAAAGGAAGGATTCTCTCTGGAAGATGTCAGTAGAGCCATGTCAACACCTTGCATTTTACTCTCAGCCACCAAAACTCTCGCCAGAGTAAACTTATGTTAGTTGATGGTCTTTTGTTCCTGGAACTCAAGGAAACCGAAGCACAGTGTGAGTTTGTTTGCTTAGACAGGTTTCAAGAATTGTATGAAACTTACAAGTAGATAGACATTAATTCTTTACAGCTTTTCAATTTTGCTAATTCAGGAATGACTGTTCTTATACAACCCTGCCCTGACTATACTTGTAATCCTTAGGACAAAAGTTCACTTATTCCGTGCGTTCGATGTTTACTTTCAATTTCCTATATTTTTTTAAAATTTTTTCTTCCTTGTCTCAATGTTGTCGTTTAATGAAGTAGAAAGATTCTAAATGACATTAATCTGATTAAATATGAACATCACTAGGAGACAACACCTACAGAGGTCTTAGGAAAGGATTGGTGTCAGTTCAGAATTTCACATGAGAAACTTCACGAGGCGAAATCTCCTGGATAAAGCATTTCAGGAGGATCACAGGAAGCCTGGATGCTGTAAAGTTCCCATTCAAAACCTGCTTTGATGTTTTCAGCTATACTTGAGCATTTATTTCTAAAATATAAAGAACCAGGTCTTTTACTATTTGATGAACATAGAGTTTATAAAGAGGAAATTAACTGCCTATAAAACATTTCATTACAACCTTAAAGTTGATAAAAATCCAGTCATTTTCCCAGTATTTAACATGTACAGTAAATAAAAAGTAGGCTTTACTATTTTGCACCTAGCATGTTTTTTACTCAATTTATGCAAAATTATTTTTCAACAATGTTTATAAGTAGAAACTTTATGCCATGAACTGTAAAATTACGTCAGTATTTAATCAGTCATTAAATATAAACTGAGGAACTTGGGGGTGATACATTTGACATCAGACATAGAATCTGTCATTAGCTTAATGTTAAACATTACAAGTCTCTTCCTTTTCAAATGTGATAGTGTAACTATATGGTGGGAAATTGCTCAACCTGTTTATTGTTGTTGTATTACTATTTTAATTCTTCTTTGTCTAAATAAGCCAAGGTCCAAGGATTTACCGTGTTTGTTAAGGAAAAGAGAGTTTGTTGCCTTTATCTCAGAGATGAAGGAGATACAATAATCCCAAAGGCAAATTCCTGTGTCACAGCAGGAGATTTTTCAGTCCCTCCCTCCTGTACATTGTCCCTCACATAACACATGAGCCATTTCATTTATTGAGAAGCTGTGGGGAGGGCAGAAGAGGAAAGGGGTGGGTTATGACCTTGCATTGGTACAGGTGAGACTGTTGGCCATTAGCCATCAGGAAAGAAAGTGGTTAGGAATGTTCTACCCATCACAAAGGCATTGTTCTTTGCTTGCCGGTATACGTCTACAATGTGTTCCCTAGGCCCACATACATATTTGCTTGTTGAATTTGGTTCCTTTGTGACCACTGTCATTTGTAATTCACTGAGATGACTCAAAGTATACACAGAAAGCCATGCCAAATAAAACTAAGGTTATATAAATTTTAAGGTTATAATTTTTAATATATATATATATTTGGTTTTTCGAGACAGGATTTCTCTGTGTAGCTTTGGAGCCTGTCCTGGAACTAACTCTGTAGCCCAGGCTGGCCTCGAACTCACAGAGATCCACCTGCCTCTGCCTCCCGAGTGCTGGGATTAAAGGCGTGCGCCACCACCGCCCGGCAACATATTTATTTTTAGGAAGAATTTAATAAAATTTATATAAAATGTTGTGTTCTTAGAATAAATGCATAGTTTTTCACAATGTAATGAAAATCCATTTTAGGAATGTTCAGTATAGCCTTTAATGTATATGCTGGTAGACAATGATTATATTTTCTTATATGCTCAAAGTTTGGTTTTTTTTTTTGTTTTTTTTGTTTTTTTGGTTTTTTGAGACTGGGTTTCTCTGTGTAGCTTTGTGCCTTTCCTGGATCTCGCTCTGTAGACCAGTCTGGCCTCGAATTCACAAAGATCTGCCTGCCTCTGCCTCCCGAGTGCTGGGATTAAAGGCGTGCACCACCACCACCTGACATGCTCAAAGTTTTTAATGCCCTTTTCAAATACCAATATTGTGTACTAATATTGATTATGATTCTTCCAATCTCACTAACAAGTCGATTTAAAATTTTTTTTCCTCTCCTGATTTTGATAGATTTTTTTGATCCTAACATCGCCTGCATTTAGTAAAGAAAATATTATGTTGCTATGTTGGAAATAAATATGGTGTGTTATCACTCTACAGATAACTTCGATAGCCCTACTGGTACTACTGAAGATCCTACATGGAGACCTACTGCCATAAAGCAATACTTTTATCTCCACTGTATAAACATATTGTCTCATATACACAAAAGCTATCTGTTCTAGCTATTAATTTATAGGTATTAATTTTCTCTTAGATACAATGTTTACCTAGTAATTAAATGTGATTTAAATCCTGTTATATCACACTTGAAGGTATTAGGGGTTTGGTTGCAGACCACTAGGATAAAGAGAATATTATAATAAAATTACATAATTTTTTGATATTCTGGTTCACATAAAATTACACTTACATCAGGATGTAGCCTGTGAAGTGTGAAATAACACTGTGTTGTCATATAACTATTCTCTTAGATGAGACTCTGCATTAGTCAGTTTGAAATGGATATATTTTTCTAATACTCAGATTTTCCATTGCTTATTAACTCTTGATGTCAGAAATCATTGTTCATCCATTCAGATTAGTGGGCACTTTCCATGACTCACAAACACATACCCCCATGTGTTTGTGTTCTTGGTATCATGATTCAAAATATGTTAGGTATAGTTAATTTTAATTTCATAAAAGATATTTATTGTGCCTTGGGGAATATAATTTGGAACTAATGGCCATTGTTTTGATAATATCAACATGTCCTATCCATTGACAGGAGTGATGTTTGAATTTTTACATACTCATCCATCAAACTGTTTCCTTATAAATCTAGACACAAGGGCTGGAGAGATGGCTCAGTAGTTAAGAACATTGGCTGCTCTTCCAGAGGTCCTGAGTTCAATTCCCAGCAACCACACAGTGGCTCACAACCATCTACAATGAGATCTGATGATCTCTTCTGACATGCAGGCATACATACAAGCAGAACACAGTATACATAATAAATAAATATCTTAAAAAAAAACCCAACCAAATAAAAAAAAATCTAGCACAAATTAGGTAATTTACAAACATTTTCTTACCTAATTGAGAAAGATGTCCATAAATAGGAAGAAAGTATTTGAGGCCAGTAAGATGGCTCAGTGAGTAAGGGTGTTTGCCACCAAGCCTGATGACCTGAGTTTGGTTCTCAGAACCCACATGGTAGAAGGTGGTAACAGACTTGGGCCAGTGATCCTCTAGTCTCTACCTGAATTCCACGATGAGCACACATCCACACACTCACATGCTCACACATTAAAAAATAGTTGTAATGCCAGGCGGTGGTGGCGCACACCTTTAATCCCAGCACTCGGGAGGCAGAGCCAGGCAGATCTCTGTGAGTTCAAGGCCAGCCTGGTCTACCCAGTGAGTTCCAGGAGAGGCACAAAGTTACACAGAGAAACCCTGTCTCGAAAAACCAAAAAAAAAGGTGTAAAAAGCAAATTTAAAAGAAAAATGAAATGCCACTTGATATATTACACTTTAAAATGTAAGTATACTTTTGTATTTTGTATTTGTAGTTGGATTAAATAATAGAATTTTCTCATTTAGAAGTATCTTGACTGCTGAAATAATTCAATATGTAGAAATAAAGTGAGTTCTCTGATATATTTGGATGTCCATAGAAACCAGATAGACTAGATCAACAGCAGGATATAGATTAAGTAAATTTGTCATAAAATTAGAGTTTTAGAAGTCTCATGATATGCCATCTTTGGTTCTAAAGAACCAGGGAGTCTAGGTCTCCATAACATAACAAAAAACAAAACAAGTAACACAGTCTCTAAAAAGGAAATTAGATAGTATGAATTTTACCTAGTATAACATGAAAATATTTCCAGGATAGTTAAAATGGAGATCACTGACAATGCTCACTTCTGAATTAGACAATAATAGGACTAAGATATCTGAGAGTGATATATTTAAAAGCCCTAAGTTACACAAGCACAACATAATAAGCTTATAGGCAAATGATAAGAAGCAGATATTTATAGAACTGAAAAATAGAATATGATTTCATTTGAGTTTGAAATAAAAGAACAGAAGAAATCTTAATAATTTTGGACACTTGAGTATAGGAAAAAGAGCTTGCTCAGCCCTTAATATGCTTTCATTCACCTATCCAGATGCTCATGAGTGACTAATAAGCTGACACACGAGTAAATGTTGATATGTCAAATAATTGTTGGTACCTCGAAGTAAAATAACATAAGGTGAAACCAAGGCTGATGCTGTTACAGTAGCTAGAGGGGCTCTCAATTCCTAAGAAAGTGTAGTGTAATGTTCAGTAAGAGGAGCAAGAGCAAACACCCAACGTCAAGGGAGCCCTGAGGAACAGACAGGGCCTTTGAGCATCAACACTCCAGCTTCCCTGACCTTTGGACTCCTCAGTGTTATGAGAAGGATCAAAGAGATGGTGAGAAACAAAATCACTTAAGCATGCTAAGTGCTTCTCAGGGTTTTGATCTCTTACCGTAATGAATCACAAAACCTGGAAGGTCACAATTACACTTGTGTCTATGTTTTCTCTGCTGTTGTTTCGTTGTTTTTGATTTCGAGACAGGGGCTCACTGGGTAACCTTGGCTTGCACGGAGCTTGTTCTGTAGACCAGGCTGGCCTCAAACTCAAGTAGATCTGCCTGCCTCTACCTTTCAAGTGCTGGGATTAAAGGTATGCACCATGTTGCTGAGTGATTTTTTTTTTTGTTGTTGTTGTTTCTAAAATTAATCAATCAGTTCATTAATCTTGAGATCAGCCCCGATTATGGAGTTTAGGCTGGCCCAGAATTACCTAAGTAATCAAGATGGGCCTGGAATTCACTATACAATCCAGGTTGGTTTCAAAGTAATTGGTCAAAGTGCTAAGGTAAAGTGACAGTGGAGTGCACAGCCCGAACTGGAGAGACCGTTAACACCCCCTCCAAGACTCAAGGAACATCAAGGAGCATTGTGGAGGAGGACGCGAGGAGAGGGAGATGTTCAAAACCAAAGTCTTCTAGACATGACATCACTGCACTGGTAAACTCACTGCAGCCATGGTTATTTGCACAAGACTCCCATAAAAGTGAGCCTATCAACATTTAATCATACACAAAGGAAGGACCCACAAGGCCCTAGTCTTCCCACAGGGTACACTGACAATTAATGCTCTTGGGGGAAGAAGGGCACTTTCTTCACTGGCACAGCCGCTGGGAATTCGCCCCCATTTGAGTATCTTCCCACCCAAGCTCAGGGAAGTTTTTCTAGTTAAACCCAGTGGGCCACACACACAAAGAAAGTAAGAGAATCTTGCTGGGAAGAAGGACTCAAGTCGGGGGGGACTGAGCATGAGAGAGGGGGATAGCAGGTGAGAATTGCTGAAATGCATTATATAAATGTAGGAAATTTTCAAATATCTAAAACATGGGAGGAAGTCAGGGTTATCCTGCCCCAGCCTGCTTAGTATTGGTGTGTGCCAACACAGCTGCTCAGTTACACATTTTAGATCCTTTACTGTGATGGAGCAAAGTAAAACAAGGGTGGTGAGTTCCATTGGGAGGTTTCAGAAATCAGGCTGGATTCAAAAGGATTCATTTGAATGATAGCTGTAGAGTGAAAACAATGGTCAGATCCTGAGCTAATTGACTCCAGTGGCAGAGATGACAGAATTAAGGATGGCTGAAAGGGAGTGACAGAAGTAAACAATCCATAAAACCCTGGAATCTTAGCCTTGAGCCGGGTGTGGTGGTACACACCTGCCTTTAATGATAGCACTTGGAGGCCGAGGCAGGCAGATATCTGAGTTCAAGGTCACAGTCTACAGGGCTAGCTCTCCAGAACTACTTCCAGGACAGTCAGGGTTACACAGAGAAACCTTGTCTGGAAAAACCATACACAAATAAACAAATAATACTAAATGAATTTAGCCTTGGAAATTGAATAACAGAAATGTATCTGGGATGAAGAGAGGCTGAGAAAAATTCAAAATGTTGCTCTGCTGGAGCGTTGACATATGTCTGTAATTCCCACTTGTTGGTGGGGGTGAGTGGTAGTCTAGACTATTGCTACAAGTTCAAGGCTAGCCTGCTTTATACAACAAGTACCGAGATATAGAGATATAGCCTGTCTGCAACATGGGATTATTTATAAGAAAAAAAAATGTAGTTTAGGTTATGTTATCTTTGAAAAACTGGCTGGACATCAAATGAATGTTTGTAAATAGTTGATTGTTATGAGTTTTTAGGTCAAGGAAGCCTTCCAAGAAATTCATGAGTTTCTGAATAATAACTTAAAGACACAAGAATAAACATGAGAACAATGCATAGGGACAGATGGGAAAAAAAGGAATTTTGAAGACTAAATGCTGGAATATTGAGAAGTTCAGAAGTTTAGAAAATAAAAAGAAATTGGAAAAGACAGTTTGGAAAAGTCAATTCATGCGTGTGGATTTCCCCATTGCACATGTGCACCGGAGCAGCACCTGGCCAACTCCACTGCTCAGGTTCACCTACTATAGCTCAAAGTGGTGCACGTGCTGCTACAATGCTTGTCTCAGCTATAAATACACATGGTGGCAACAGGGGACCAATGTGTTGTACGAGGCTAGACCTAGGACATACCCCTCTCCCACTGTAAATAAATCCTAAGTCAGCTTGGTATGCTCCAGCCTGGGATGTGTGCTGTCTATGCTTACAAACCTGGACCCTGCACTGGTGTTTCCCAGTGAAACAGAGACTAATAAGGAGCAAATAATAAGGCTGGAGTTAAACTCTAGATGGATTTTACAGTGGCGTTGAGGAGAAGAAGGATGAATCAGCAATCACATAATTACAAAGTAGTTAGATATCTGAATCAGGTTCTGAATAAACTGAATTCCTGAAGGGAACGGGTCCATTTCAGAGATCAACTATTTAAGTGAAGTATTCCATTTAAGAGAAATCAACTAGTCTAAAGCACATCCTTGAGTGAGGCAACATCGTGACCCATCCACAATTGGCCTTCCGCACTCAGATACGGTGGCCTCACTGAGATTTACAGCCAAGTCTTCCTTCCATGTAAGGAGGCCATAAAATGCTTTCATGATTTTAATTTAAATATCCCTTATTTCATTGGATATACAATGAAGTTTGATTTTTTTTCATGCTGACTTTACATTTTTGACTTACACACTAGTTTCAGAAGTTTGTGGTTGTTATTATAAATTGGTGTTTAATTCATACATATATGACAATCATGTCATCTGTAAATATGCAAGAGTTGGTTTTACAATATTTTTGACTTAATGCTTTAAAATGATTTTAGTTTTATAATTAGCATCAGCTTGAACTTCTACGATACTAGACAGCAATTGTGAGAAAGCATTTTTTTGCTCTATTCTCAGTTTAAGGAACTCCTTTTGTTTGTTAGTTTGTTTTAAGACAGGATTTCTCTGTATAACTTTGGAGCCTGTCTTAGAACTCGCTTTGTAGACCAGGCTGGCCTTGAACTCATAGAGATCCACCTGCCTCTGCTTCCTGAGTGCTGGGATTAAAGGCATGTGCTACCACTGCCTGGTATAAAGTAGACATTTTTAAGATGCCATTTGTCTGACTATCATGGATTAGATAACTCAAAGTAGGTTGCATGCTATTTTAAGATTTTCTTTTCTTTTTTTTTTTTTTTTTGGAGCTGAGGACCAAACCCAGGACCTTGCGCTTGCTAAGCAAGCATTCTACCACTGAGCTAAATCCCCAACCCTAATTTAAGATTTTCAAATCAATCTTGAAACTCATCTATGAACCATTTTTTTAAATGCTCATCATTAACAAGAAACACAGGTAACTAGGTCAAGATTATGCTCCAGGGAATATGGTAACTACAAATCATTCCAGAAAATAGACAGTAAACCTTCTCAGTCTACGGTAGCAACCTCAGAACTGCAGGAGACAAGCTTTCTTTCTACACAAGGCAGAGAAGGAGAGAGCAATGGGCAGGGCTGGCCAGGTGCAAAGCAAGCCTTGGGGACATGTTCAGTTTTTGAGATAAAGATGGATCATAAATCCCTGGTGATATAGTTTGGTGGAGGAAATAACTTCTATATGTAGGTGGCTCGCTAATTGCACGTTCACTAGCTGCTTTTGGGGGGCTATTCCCCAGAATAAAAGATGCTAGGTTTTCACAAGCTAAAGAAGCACAGAGTATAGAGAGCTACTGTGTTTAGAGAATGAAATCCTTCAGCTCTGAGTTCATTGACAGAAAACATTAGGAAAAGGACTTTCAGAGCTCTTTTGGGTTGCACAAGACACATTCAGGAGATACTTGTGATGCTCGTGTGTGGCTTATGAAGACCGATGTTGTCGGGAGTGTTAGTAACAACACCAAGAGCAAACTGGAATCAAGTTGCAGATGCAAGGGCAGGACCCACTTGAAAGATGATGCTGAAACTATGGGCAGTTTTAATTTAACATTTAATATCCCAATTCTGATGCTCAGTGTACCGCCTCAAGTGTCTCCCCAGATTAATATCTGTTTTACAGAAACCTGTCAGATGTTGGCTGAGAAACAGGGATGGTATCCAGCTCTAGAAGACTATAGGCTTTCCTTTCTAGAAATTACATAGTAGAAAAGATGGGGTGTATATGTTGGGATTGACTATCAGGCTGTCTGGGAAGTTTTCATATATGTGCATCTATTCAAACCTGACTAGAGAAAGAAGAAAAGCCACTAGGGAGCCTGTATCTCTGAATGAAGAAGACTGGGGTCATGTAGAAGGGAGTAAATAGGCACTGAAATTTGAAAAATAACACAAACTAACAAACTCAACTTCCTGTTTTTAACTTGGATGCCTGATATGTTACCAAATGCATTTTTCTAGAATAATTTTGAATGGGTTCCTTCCCACCCCACCCCCCCAGACCTACAAACTCAGAAGTCAGTGTTTAGCTTACTGTAAAAATAAAATGTGCATAATATTTAAACTCATAGACAAGCTGAGTGATGCTTTAAAGTGTTCTTCAAGTAGTTTTAAATCTACTAATGAATGAAATTTGGGAGTTATTGGGAGGAGTGGTGGGCACTTTCTTAACATGATGGCTTGCCTTTCCTCATAATGGCAATTTGTCATAACTCAGTAGCATGACCTGCCCTAAAGGTGGTTAATAACTTTGAAATATTAATACCTTGTCAATAGTTGGTGATTCAAACCTGTACTACTGATTATTAAGCAGGATAGTTGTACTTTCTGGTGCAAATATCTTGAAGATGGAGGTAATTTCTAAACACGCAGTCAGCTTGACTATAGCTATACATGTAGTATCCTAGCTGACCTCCTTTTGTCCTAATATTTGATAAAAGTCTTTAACATGTATGTATGGACATTCTCACACAGAATTAAGATAGCTCCTGTTCCTCCCTCTTCAGGAGAGGTCTGAAGGGTCACCATCATTTTTCCTGAGCTTTTAGAAACCTGGCAATTAGAGAGCCACCTGTGTACAGAAATTATTTCTTCCATCAGACTAGATCACTAGGAATTTATGATCCATCCTTATCTCAAAAACTGAATTTTTATTTCAGGGTGTGGTGGTACACACCTTTAATTCCAGCATTTAGGCAGCTGAGGCAAACAGCTCTCTGTGAGCCCAAGACCAGCCTCTTTTTTTTTTTTTTTTTGGTTTGGTTTTTCTTTCGAAACAGGGTTTCTCTGTGTAGTTTTGGTGCCTGTCTTGGATCTCCCTCTGTAGACTAGGCTGGCCTTGAACTCACAGAGATCCGCCTGGCTTTGCCTCCTGAGTGCTGGGATTAAAGGCGTGTGCCACCACTGCCCGGCTAAAATTATTTATAGATAATTTGTTTGTTTGTTTTTTGAGACAGGATTTCTTTATGTAGCCCTGGCTTTCTTGGAACTCACTCTAGACCAGGCTGGAGGCCAGCCTCTTCTAAGTATTGAGTTCCAGGATAGCCTCTTCTACATAGTGAACTGCAGGGTAGCACCAGGACCATGTCTCAGAAAAGAAAGAAAAGAAAAGAAAAGAAAAAAGAAAAGAAAAGTCAAAAAGACAAGAAAAGCACAAAAAACCAAACAAACAAAAATTAGATCCTTAAAGTTTGACACCATCATTATTAGGGAGCTACTCTTTCTGAGTAGCCTACAATTGTGTATTTCCTAGTCTAAATATTTCCTTCTCTCTTTTTGTTCTTTTGCAAAAAAAAAAAAAAAAAGTTAATGTAGTATAAGCCATCATTCACATACAGACTATCCAGTGAGTCATGATAGCCCTTAGGTGTAGTGTAGGAGCCTGGTCATTACCATCCTCCTGTTCTTTTGAAATGGGATTTTGGGGTATATTCTGACTTAGCACTGGTGTTAGAATATACTATTACATGTATATTAGTTACTTCTCTGCTGCTATGATTAAAAAAAAATGTGACTAAAAGCAACTTAACAAAGCTTTAATTTGCCTTAATGTTCCAGGGACCTAGAGTCCATAAGGTAAGAATAATTGCATGGCAAGCTAGTGGGAGTAGAAAGCTGACTGATTACATTTCCTCAACACACAGGAAGCAGAGAGATAAAAGAAAATGGTGTAAAGCTATAAATCCTTAAATCTCACTCCCAGTGGCATACTTTCTCCAGCAAGGCCCCACTTTCTAAAGGTTCTATAACTTCTCCAAATAGTGCCATCAATGTCTAAAATACATGAGCCTGTGTGCCATATTTCTCATTGGGAGATACCACTATGTGGATCATCTCTTCCATATTTGTTTATTACCACATTCAACAACATTCTTCTTCTGCTTCCTGTACCATAGATGTACTATGTAGGTCCACTTCATAATTATATTAGAAATCTATAGAACTTTTTTGTACCTTTTATATTGTTTGATACCTTAAAACTCAAAATTTTCAGAAAGGCACTGAATGAATTTAGTGTTATCAGAAAATTAATCTTAAAAGTCATGCCAGTCTACTTGAAGGTATTAAAACGCTCAAGTTAATAATGTAAAAATCTCAATATAGTTATTGACAGTCCCTTAATTATAGTCTGAAGACTCCAAATCAACTCCAAATAGTTGACCAAATAAATATGACTAGAAGACATACAATCATCTATTGATGATTTTTAATACCTGAAGATAACCATGGTAACTTTAATCATAGATGTATTGTTGCTGTTCACAAGTCATATTTATTTGACATAGACTGCCACTACAAACCCTGTCATAATTTACTTCTGAAAACGATTCTCAAGATGAGCTTCTGTATATATGATGACAGTACTCCCCCCCTCCTTGCTCCAGATCCTCTGGTTTGTCCCTTTGCTGGGAAATCCTTCATTAGTTACCTTTAGTGCATCTTTGTTTCTCGGTGGTTGTTTCTAGAACAATGTCCTTGAGAAATGAATTGATCTATGCTCTAGTGCTGCTTTCAAACTTAGTAAGCATTTTAATTCTAGACACACATCATTCCCTTATTTAGTAAAACTTTAGTGTTTACTTGCTAATCATTATTTGTGTATATGTTGTATGTATGTGGGAGGATGGGGTAGTGCATCTGTCTGTGTGTGTGTGTGGGGGGGCACAGAGGCCAGATATTAATGTCAAGTGTCTTCCTCAATTGCTTTCCACATTCTTTTTTGGTTCCCACTGACTTGGCAACACAAGCTGGAAAACAAGTCTGGTGTTCCTCCTGCCTCAGTCCCTCCCCACCTTCCCAGCCACTGCTAGTTCTAGTTTTGTAGGGTGTGTAGCTGTGTCTGGCTTCTTATGTGGAAGCCGAGGACCCATACTCAGGTCCTCATGCTTGTTCATCACACACTTTACACACTGACCCATCTCCCTAGCTCCAGATTTGTTATTTACTTAGTGCTTAAAATGAGATTTGATATAGCCAGGTACAAATCATTTCAGAAAGCTTACTTAAATCAAGATGCAGCGTTATCTGTTAAGGAAAAATTTTAAAGTAAACTGATTTCAAACTCAGAAAACAACAGCAAAAGATCCACTGCTATTGTTTGAATGTGAAAGGCTCTCCATAGGCTCCTGAGCTTGAGAAACTTGACTCCCAGATGGTCTTGCTGCTTTGGAAGGGTGTGGAATCTCAAGTGAGTGCAGCATCCTTGCTGTAGAAAATGGTCCAGGGGTAGGGGATGCTGGAGGTTTTATAGTCTGTCCCTACACCTTGTTTGTTCTGCCTTCTGGCTGTGGGTACAACGTGACTGGCTCCTGTCACTGTGCCACTCTGCTCTCCTTGCTGCTAGGAACAGTATCATGTGAACAACAAGTCCAAAGAAAAATTTCCTCCATCAAGTTGTTTCTTTCTTTTTTTAAAAAATGTATTCTTTAATCTTTTTTTTTATTTTTATGTGGAAGGGTGTTCTGCCTGCATGTGTGTCTGTGTACCACAGTGCTCTTGGGGGCCAGAAATGGCTGTCAGATCTCCCATGACTGCAGTTACAGATGGCTGTGAGCTGCCATGTGGGTGCTGGGATTTGAACTCAGATCCTCTGGATGAACAGTCAGTGCTCTTAATCAGTGAGCCATCTCTCCAGCCCCAAGTTGTTTCTTGTTAGATATTTGGTAATGTCAATGAGATATGTAGCTAATACATCAGTCAAATGTTGATGAGATAAATGTTACTTCCTTTCATTTTTTTCCCAATTCTTCTAATTGTCATGCTGCCAGAAGTAGTAATTTTTCAATATTATTCTGGAGCATACTAATTTTCAAGTAATTTGTTTGTTGCTTGTATTTATCTCTAAATCTTAAAATAATATCTTCTGTTGAGTTTTCTTTTATTAAAATTAAACTAATTCATTTCTGATTGTTCCTTCAAAATGATAATATAAAAGTAAGTTCATCCCAAAGACCTAACTAGATTGATGACAAGAGTATCCGTTTTTTCAAACTTCAATACTAAGAGTTTTCACACATTGTGATATGACTTATTGACTTAAAAATAATAGCAACCATCAACATAATATCCAGAGGTTGATACATATATAAAAATCAGCATTGTATCCTATATACACAATATTTATCAAGTAAAATCGATTAAGAGTAAGAATCAGGAAATGGCAGTTCATATGTCTAAAACAAGTTTAAACTATTTTATAAGCAATAAGAACAATTTCCAAATATATGCATAATTTTATGTTTTGTATAAATTATTTTCTATTTCATTTCCCAAAATAGTTTATGATAGCTTATGACATACAAATACATTTTCATATAATGCATACATTTGTAAGAGTATATTAATGTGAAAATACATTGAGGATAATAAGTAGTAATATTAAATCAGAAGTCCTACTAATTATGGGCTATAAATTTAGGATTATGATATGCATAAAAAACAAAATTGGGAGAGTTATGAAATGGGTAACTGACATACAGCACTAAAACCAGACAGAACTGTTGACAGTGGCCATTTGTGATTAGAAACTGATCAAAGGCAGATAAACTGAATACATGAAAGAAAACCTGAATCTTTACAAAGATGACGGAAGCCCATGGAAATCTATGCAAAGTTTGGTCCCATGCTCCTTCCCAGATCACTGTGTAGCACTCTGGATAGGCAGACTGAGAATGCTTTTATACATGAGAGCTATTATCTCTTCTGCAGTATGGGTAAAAACTGGTTGAAGAAGAACAGAGACCTATCTTTGCTCAGAGGCACTGACCACAGCAGTGGTGTGTGTTATAGCAAAATAATAAGTTGAAGTAATAGTTGGGACAGCAACAAAAGCATATACTCCAGAAAGTGAAAGGAGAAATACAGATAATTGTTGAAGCCTAGACTGTTCAACTGAGGCTTTCCCTGAGGCCCTGATATATGGAGAAGGAATATAGCCCGTTCTCAAAACCAGAAACATGTTTGGCAGAACCAGCCATAGCCTGGGGTCAGGGACTCAGGAGTTTTTTCCCTGAGAACCTGATGCATAAGGAAGGAACACAGTTCCTTCTCTAAAACCAGGAACATGCCTGGTATAAAATATAACTTGCGCAAGACCTCCTGGTCTCAACCTTTTTTACCTTCCGTCTTTTATCCTCTTTATCTTTTGATTTCCTGGTCTCTGTCAGGGCCCTGCCACTGAAGAACGACCCGATGGTCCAGGTCAAAATAATTATGTAGCCCATAAGAGAAGTGAAAATCAACATTAGTACTAAGAGGTGGAAATGGGACCTTCCTAATATCCTGCTTTTCCCTGGCTATCTGGAAAATTGTACTAATGTATGGGGCTCATTAGAGTTCTAGTAAGCAACTATTCTAGTCTTAACATAAGGCCTAAGGAATATAAAAAATGAACTATAGCATAGATATGAATTCCCTGAGCTTCAAACATACTCTGAAGTCATGCACGGATCTGTCCATGAAGTGCTCCTTCTGAGATCAGTACCTTCAAAGACCTACTTACTTCAAAGTCTTCTTTGAAGGTCTTTAAAGTTACCTTTAAAGATTCCATGTCACTTTTCTACCCAACAAAGTGAGGACAGTAGCTCTCAACACAATTTTCCCTTGGTGGAAGATTGCAAACTAAATCCAAATCATAGCAGAAATATACTGGAAATGTGATTAATACAAAAGCAGCCCCAGAAAGCTTATGAGGGAGGGGTGGTGGTGGTGGCGGCGGCGGCAGGGCACGCCTTTAATCCCAGCACTCGGGAGGCAGAGGCAGGCGGATCTCTGTGAGTTCGAGGCCAGCCTGGGCTACCAAGTGAGTTCCAGGAAAGGCGCAAAGCTACACAGAGAAACCCTGTCTTGAAAAAAAAAAAAAAAGAAAAAAAGAAAAAAAGAAAGCTTATGAGGAACTTTGATATGTTATTTAGCCAATCAAAATATGAAATTAATTATAAATAGGAGACTGAAGAATGGTAAAATAATCAAAGTTAGCTAACAGTGAAGGGCAGAAATGATCTATTGAAAAAGAACCAAGTGAGTTTCTGAAGTTGCAAAGCAGAATATCTGACGGATGGGACAATTAACTTTAAGGTTAAACACGTATTTGGGCTAACAGAAGACTATGCTGATGGAGAGGAGAGATGTTCACACGTTATTAAATCTGAAGAGTACAAGGATGAAAGAGCAAATAGAAACCAACACAAGCATAAGTAAGTGAAGACAGGAGGTATGGTGAGCAGTTCCACACCATCCCCATCACATAGTGAGATTCTGGTCAGCCTGAGCTACATGAGGCTATTGCAAAAAACAAACAAACAAACAAACAAACAAACAAAAACAAAAAACTTGAAATAAGGGAATAAACAAATTTACACCTCTCTCTCTCTCTCTCTCTGTATGTGTGTTCTTTTTGTTTTTTTTTTGTTGTTGCTTGTTTGTTTTTTTTTTGAGTCAGGGTTTCTCTGTGTAGCCCTGGCTGTCCTGGAACATGCTCTGTAGACTAGGCTGGCCTCCAGCATACTCAGAGATCCACCTGCCTCTGCCTTCCAAGTGCTGGGATTAAAGGTGTGTACTATCACCTCCAGCCCCTTTGCCCTTTCTCTTAAACAACACATTTTGCTTTATTTAATTCATTCTGGAATTCTTTGCTGTAGCACACATCAGAAATCCTAACCCCACCTGAGTGGGAGCTGCAGCTCTGAGGAGGACTACTCGGACTACCTAGCTGGCAGTGTTGAACTATGCTCCTCTCTTTGAAAGACAATATGAGCATGCTGCCTCAGGGTCCTGCTTAAAAGGCCTGGCCCCTTGCATGGTGATATGGGAAGAAACTTTGGAATCTTTAGGAGTGGTGCTTTCCTGGGGGGTCTTTAAGTAACTGAAGGCATTGCCCTCAGAAGGTATTGTTGTTCTCCAAGAGTGAGTCCCTCCAGAGGAGACTGTCCTCAAAGCTCAGGTCCTGAATCTCATTCTAGCTCTGTTTCAAGATGTGATCTCTTCCCTTCACAGTCCTCATCTACATAAAGTTCTCTGACAGCTGAGGTTTTGGTGACATAATATCCCCGAACTCCCAGAGCTGTGACTATAAAAGCCTTCTTTTATAGGCTAAGGCCCTCTACTGCTTAGTCAGTAACTAAGAACATATAGAAACAATAGTATAAATATTGAAACAAGCTCTACCTCTCAGTGATCTAACCGGACCCTGAAAAGACGAAAGGATCTTCTCTTTCCTATTTAACTTCCGTGATGATACTAACCGACTGAAACCCTGGATTCTGCTTTAATTTGTGGGCGGATTTTCTAGACTGCTCTAGTACCTGTGGGCTTAGCTCTCCTCCCTTCAACTCAGCATTTTCCAGGAATTGTTTTCTCCTAATACCACACACTGTTATCTTCTGCTTAGATTCCTACTCTTGGATTAGGAATTACATAGTCTCAAATACAGTTTTCTGAAGCGCGATCCTAATTAGTATTATTCAATAAAAACCTGGAGTCAGATATTAGGGTGAAAGCTGAAAGATCAGAAAAGCAGAGCAGCAGCCACTAGAAATTTCTTGCCTCTACGAATCCTGCACCACCACCATCACCGCCTGGCTTTGTTTCTCTTTTATGCTGGTTCAATCTCAGGTAGGCTATAGTGGGCTTACACTCCTGATTTTCCTGCTTCCTCCTCCTGCTGGGATTAAAGGTGTGTGCCACCACTGCCTGGCCTCTATGGTTACCTAATGGTTCACGCCATGCTCTGATCTCCAGGCAAGCTTTGTTTGTCAGAACACAAACAAAATATCACACAACAGTTTTCAGAAACTAAGGTCTTCGTTCCAAACAGTGGACAGTGCAGGATTTGAACTTCTGCTATGCAGAAAAGTGACATCATGTGAGGCACTGTAAACAAAATCTGGAGTAAGGTAAAACCAAAATGGAAATCAGAACTTTATGGCCTATTCAAGAATTGTTATATCAGTTGCCAACTTACTATCCAGAGTTGAACTGAGATGTACAAGAGATGTAACTGGAAAAGTGTAAGAGAGAGCAATGAGCCAGAAATCCAGCGCAGGGCTCCTGAAAGTTCCCAGCACTTCTCAAGTGATGCAAACAACTTGGAGTGGTAGTCTCTATAAACATTTGTGAACACTGGCTGTTTATACTTGAACAACAAGTCAATACAAATAGGTATTCTGTAAAGTGACTGAAAACATCTTATCCAGATGGGGGCACAACCAGAAACCCATTTTCTTTAATATAATTTCACTGAAGAGGCCTGGGATGTAGATTATTACCAAAGGAGAAGGCCAGAGAATGACCGTTATAACTGAAACATTGCAAATTGAGGGTTTTTTTGTTTCTCACAAGCAGGAAGCATTGCATGGACAGCTTGGATTGCTACAAAGACATAGACTCCTTCCATTTTCCTATTCTGCCATCTTCAACGTTTTGATCTATTTGTCATAGTCATAAGGTAAATGCTGGAAGCTTTCTATCTTCATATCAGACAAGAAAAGAGGGAGAAATGCACAACTTCAAAAGGCAACCATGAAAAAGCCACACGTCAAAATCCCTATCAAGTGACACTGTAGACTCCTTAAACTCTGTTGTCCGGAACTGTTCCTTGGGCATTCCTTGAGAGCTTGTTTGGAGGTCCTAGCAGGGGAGCCCAGCTAGGTGTATAGCCTTGACTGAAGACTATTCAGGAAAGGTTATGCTCTTTCTCAGCTTCACAGCTTTTCCAGGGATGAGCATGGAGTCGTGAGGGAGGAAAGGGTCACCTGCCTAGCCAGCCAGATCTGCAGGTGATAATCAACAGGATGACAGATGTGGCAGCCAGGTCACCGTCACATTGTCCTTGGGCATTCCTAATCACAAGATACTGGACAGGTAATATTTTAGTGTATATACCGGTATTGTGACAAGCTTGTGGTTACTGTTATAAAAACAAACATGAAGGGAAAAACAACTGGCAATATCTACCATAGTTATATGTCTCCTTTTCTAAATCGTGATTGCATGAAAAAAAGTCGAAAGGTTATGCAAATTTTATTGAGAAGAAAAATTGCTTATTGAATAGAAAATGTGTGGTGAGAAGGAAGTGTTTCTTTCAATACATCACTGAATAATCAAAGGTCACATTGTGGGCTTAGCGTTTCTGTGTATAAAGAGTATATTAGCCACACGGAATGAATCTTTCATTACAAAACTTATTAAAACAATAAATCCTTCTGATAAACACACCTTTATGTTTGTTTTTATTGAAGTATTTTGAAATTATTGCCTCATCACATTTCTCTTTCTTCTTTCTGCCTTGATTCAACTCACAGCACTGATTTATGATATACTTCTTTTGTCCTGCAAATGTAGCTAGTTTTGTCTTTATGTTTAAAAACTGTTATGATCCTGAGGAGAAGTACAGCATTTTATCCTTTTGTCTATTCTTTTTTGCAAATTCATATATGCCATGCTTTCCACATGGTATGTAGAAATTTAAAAGCAAATTTATTATACTAAATAATTTCCAGTATTTATTTTTTTCTGTCAGTTTTCATCAACATTACAGTTTTGTTTGGTTCAACAATGCTAAGATTATTTTATTTTCTGTAATTTTTCCCTAATAGTTTTACTATTAAAAGCAATAGTAGTAGCAAAGGAAAATTTTTCCCAAAGAAAACAATTATAGGAAAACTTTATAAAAACTAGTATACACTGTTCTAGAAACTGATACTAAAATTGCCTGCAACAATATATCACTGAAATATTTTTCTCCTTCTTTGTCTCTAAAAAAAAAAAAGAAGAAATTCATTGTGTTGTAGTTATTATTCCCATGAACTAACATCAAACTTATAATTCTTACAGTGTTTAAAATGTGAATTTTGTATCAAAGTCATAGTACAACATAATTAGCATTATTAATAAGAATGCAGATACTTACAAATGTTTTCATATTTCCCTGTGGCAGGCAGGAAAATAAGTAGGATTCTCATCTGGATTTCTGGAACCTATGAGTATGGTATGCAATACAGCAAAGGAGAATTAAGATGACAGGTGGAAATGAGGACCTAATTCCTCGATCCTTAATACAGAGTATTCTAGGTTATCCATGTTGGATGCAGTCTCGGGAGTCATATGTAGGAGAACAAAAGACTGAATGATGAAGTAATAGAAAAACTGTGTTAGACATTCTGGTGCTGAAGACAGAGGGAGCTACAGTCAATGTACCAGCAGACTGACAACAGTCTTGAGATTCCCATCTTGGATTTTAGACCTCCAGCACTATATGAGCACTTATGTATGATTTGAAGTCATTATTCTGTGGGCATGTATCAAATGACCAATAAGAACCAAATACAAATATATTAATTCTCAAAAAACTTGCTGGTCACAGTGTTGCATATCTTTCATTCTAGCACTTGGGAGACTGAAGCAGGCAGATGTCTGTAAATTGAATGCCAGCCTTATTTACATAGTGAGCATTAGGTCAACAAATGCTAGTGAGACCTGTCTTTAAAATAAAACCAACCAAATTAAACACATACACACACACCCCTAAAAATAACTTGGGCCAGAAAGATGGCTAGACAGGTAAAGGTGTTTTCTGTCAAGGCTTACGACCTGAGTTCCATCTGTGAGACCCACATGGAGAGAACCAAGCCCCCAAAATTGTTCTCTGACTTCCATGAGCATATGCACACGTGCACGCGTACACACACACACACCACTGTAAATAACATAGAATTTTAACCATCCCCCCAAAATGGAGCTGTAGAACTGCGATAGACATAGTACTCATCCACTATTCTATATTCTACTCTTCTCCACTCACATTTTGTGGTCCTTATAAAGTTACTAATTCTGATTAATGAAGAGGTATGTCATCTTTCAGATTTACTTTCCTTGCTCCCATGTCTGTAATAGTTCAGGTGGCACAACGCAGGATAGCCCTTCTGCTCACCCAGGCTTCTGAAGGACTATGCATTGTAGTAAACATTCTTTGTTCCACCAATGGATATGTAGCACAGCTGGGATTTTCTTTTTCTAAATTATACTAAGATGTCAGAGTTTAAAAAGAGAACGTTGTTGCTACTCTTTGACATCCAAAGATGCCACAGCATAGCTTAGCATAGGTATTTATAACAACTCAAAAGTTCCTCTAACCCCTTTACAAGCCTTCCTGGTTGACATTCTCCTTTGAACACCTTTAGAATACAAATTTGCATTTCTAACTTGTGCTTCCTCATTGATACCCGAAGTAAAACTGTGTGTTTCATTCAGGAGTCGTATTTTTCAGTAGACCAGCCATTTTCAGCCAGCACTAGATTAAAATGCAAATATACAAATAAAAAGGCTGGGTTATTTTTACCAAGAGGTAACCTCACTTCCTCCTGGCAGTCTCAGGGTAGCAAACACTCCAATCCCTGGCAATTGGCCAATCTTCTCAATGAGTTTTGATATTCTCATCAGCTTAAACAAATACTTCTTTGACATTTTGTATTTACTTGCCAAAGAACATACAGTTGTGATTTTTATCTGGGCCTAGAGGTTCTAAGAGGTAAATTGTTGTTCTTTGACCAGTGAATTTGTTTTCTGAAATTTTCACTTATCATTAGTGTGCAGAGTCTAGGGAGGCATATGTGAAATCAGAGAACAAGTTTGAGGAGTGAGTTCTCCCCTTCTGCCTTTGTGTGGGTTCCAGACATTGACGTCATGTGGTCAGTCTTGCCCAACAATGACTTCCTTGTTGAGATATCCTGCTAGCCCCTGACCTGTGAACGGTATTATTGTCATATGAATTGTTATACAAATGAGCAAAAGATGACCCCCCACCCCAAGTTATTTCTTTCCTTTTCTCCTATATTTTTCTTTCCCTCTGTTTCTCTTTCTATCCTTTTTTAAAATTTTGTTGCCAGGTGGCAGTGGTGCACGCCTTAATCCCAGCAATCGGGAGGCAGAGCCAGGCGGATCTCTGAGAGTTCCAGGCCAGCCTGGTCTACAGAGCAAGATCCAGGACAGGCACCAAAACTACATGGAGAAACCCTGTCTTGAAAAACCAAAAAAAAAAAAATTTTTTTTTAAATTTGTTTTGTTTTCTTGAGACAGGGTGTCACATAGCCCTAGCTGTCCTTGTCATACAACAGTGGTTCTCAAACTTTCACAGGGATCACATGTCAGATATCCTGCAAATCAGATATTTAAAGTTCATAACAGTAACAAAATTACAGTTATGAGGTAGCAACAAAAATAATTATATTATGGTTAGGGGTCACCACAACCTGAGGAACTGTACTAAAAGGTTGCAGCATCAGTAAGGTTGAGAACCACTGTCCTACACTGAGCTGTGATTCCAGGAGGAAGTCACCATGCCAGGTTTCATGTGGTATTGGGAGTCAGATCTTGGGCTTTTTGTGGGCTAGACAAGTAGTTTTTATCATTTTGTCTACATCTCCAGCCCTAAGTTGATTCTCTCTAGGAGTCTGCAGTTTGGGAGCTCAAGAGCCTACTGGTGTTGGTAGAAAACGTTTACATACCCAGTTGTTTGCAACATTGCTTCAATAATCATATTTTTGGCCTTTTACAGTCTTCATAATTTGCCCACCAGGGAAAATTGTATCCTGTAGAAGCTAGCCATAGATGACGTGAATCCTACAGCTCTAAGGATCCCCAAACTGCTGCTGCCTTTTGCAGCTATCTGATTTAGACATCTGGCTGTGCTGCTGAGGAACCCTTTCCACTTTGTACGCGGTGCCTTCCTCCCTTCTTGGGTGGCTCTTCTGTACCCTACTCATCCCATTAAGAATTGTAGCCCTTAATAATGCCATGTGTGAAGGATTTCTATTACGACAAGCCTGTTAAGATGTTGTCCAAACAAAACCTGCTCTGTATCTTTTTCATTGATCAGTTCTTAAATCTCTCAAGATCACTCCAGAATCTAATGAACATTTTTTCTGTATCACTAGTTAAGCTGAATATCCATTCATAAAAGCACCCCTAGGTAACAGAAAAATTCCCAGTTGAATGAAATGACTTCATATTACCCACTGGGACTCTAGTACAAGTATTCCCCTCAACAGCATCATTTTAGGAGCCGGAGAGATGGTTCAGTGTTAAGAGAGTTTGTTACTCTTGCAGAGGGCCAGAGTTCAGTTCTGAGCATCCATATTGGTCTACTTACAGCCACCTGTGACTGCAGCTTCAGAAGGTCCAATCCACTGTTTTGCTCTTTGCAGGTACCCAAATGCATGTGAACATATGTATATGCAGACACACCCCAAAAGAAAAATAAAACAAATCTTTAAAAAAATACTTATTTTGATAGGGTTAGATTTAAGGAGTATGTTTTTCTTAAATTTATTTGTCAGTTAGTTTCAATGCTTTGTAAAAATTTATCTTAGTTTAAAACAGTTCTATTAGTAGACATATAACTACCACTGAGAACACATTATCATGCAATGACCAAGGCTTTGTCTCTATCACCAGAATTTAAATTTCAGCTTTATCATTTAAACATATAACATTGGGCAAATTATTTAACATGTTAAAATAATTTTTAAAAAAAGAGCAGAAGTAATTGTGTAGAACACTGTAGCATTACTTTGAAGGCTTTGAAATCATTAGGGGAAAGAGGAGCCTGTGTAGGGGAAGAAAGCCTAAGGCCTGACCTTCAGAAGTTACGTCCAGCCTGGTTCCAGACTGTGTATTCTGCATCTAGATCAGTGTCATAGCAGGACATGCACCTGTTGGCACTGAAGAACTGCCCTACCCTGTCTTTCTAGCTCTGATGTGCTGAAATTCTGGGGCAAAGTGTATCTTAACTCCCTCAAGTTGTTTCTGTCACATACTCTCATTAAAATATCTAAAAGGAACTGACACATCATAAAGGTGGTTAATAATTTCTTATGATAAGTTAGACTACGTAGGTAATACAAGATTCCCATATTCCTTACACTGAATACCTTACATTTACCCTCCTCAGAGTATCAGATCATCACTGTCACTTAAATGATTTCCATAATGTTTCCACACTATTGTTATTACTTTTTATTTTGTAATGAATGCATAGTTTGCCAATGAATAGTCTGAAAGTATGCAACATGCTTTTCCTCATCAACATTTTACCTATTAATTTCAGGACCTTAATTATTTCTGTATTACTGATTGTCATTTTACCATAAGATCTTTGCCTTTCCTTCCTTCTATTGCTTGATTAGGTGAGTATAAATCAAAGGTGCTATTATTTTATTAAATAGGTTATAAGTCATAATGTTTATATTGTTGCTTAAACGTTTTCATGTTTCAAAAGAATAACTTTGGTACAGCAAGAGGGCTTAGTAAGTCAAAGCACTTGCCAAACAAGCCTAATGACCTCAACTCAATACTGGCATCCATGGTGGAAGGAGAGAGTTGACTCCTCAATATTGTCCTTGACTTCTATATGCACACTGTGGCATATTGCATACACACATGCATGAACACACACACACACACACACACACACACACACACACACACACATTACAAATGCAATAAAATAAATTTTCAAAGAGTAATTTTGATTTCTATATCAAAAAATAAATTGCAGATGTTTAGTGGAAGAAAGGAACATCACGGACAGCCATGTTAGTCATTTCTCTGTCACTAAGACAAAATGATAGAGATAATTCGTTCACTGTAGGAAATCTTTGTTTCAGTTTCAGAGATTTCAGTCCGCAGTTGGATGACCTCATTGCCTGTGAACTTGTGCTGAGACAGGGGCTCACAGGGGAGAATGTAAAATAAGAAATCTTTACCTCTCGATCAGGATGTGAGAATGAAAAACAGACATGGTGTCCTAATTAATTATGATCTCCATTAGTCCCTAAGTCTTAAAGCTTTTATTGTACCCCGCTAGCAAAAATTTGAGGACCAAGGTCTTTTGTTGTTGTTGTTGTTGTCTAGTCATAATTTTGTTTGTTTGCTTTCAATACATCCCAGCTGCCATTTCCCCTCCCTCTCCTCCTCCCATTCTCTACCATTTCATCTCCCTTCTCCACCAGATCCACTCCTCTTCAATTTCCCTTCCAAAAAGAACAAGCCTCCCAGGAATAGCCACCAAACACACATGACAAGATAGTATAAGACCAGACACCACTGCTCACATCAAAGCTAGGTAAGGCCACCCAATGGGAGGAAATTGGAGAGGACTGAGTTTTTAACACTTATACCTTTGTCAAACTTTCAAGATCTCAGCTGTACCAGGAACTTTAATAGTCACTCAGAGAGAGATTTGTGACTTTTTGTTCTGCCTTGAAAACAGAACAACATAGATGGATGTTGGGTATATTTTGGAAGCAGAAGAAAACATATTGGTTGATAATTAATATGATGTATTAGTCTGCCGAAAGAGAGAACCAGACTGGTGTGGGGAGGGGAAGTGTGTATGTCAAATATGATCTAACAAATGACCGCCCTCACTAGAGAGGCTGGCAAGTCCCAAACTGTCATTGTGTGGCTGGCATAGAGCCAGGAAAGCTGATATTCCATTTAGATCTGAAGGCAGTCTCCAAGAGAACCCTCTTGATCAGAGGAGGCCGTGTTTTAATTCCATTCAAGCTTCCAGCTGACTGATTAATGTGCACCTACATTGGAAAGAACAATCTGCTTCACTCAGTCCACTGATTTAGATGTTACCATTGTGCAGAAACCCGGACACAGCAGAATCTTACTCATCTAGAGCTACCAGGGCACCCTATGGTGCAGTTAAATTGACTCATCAAATCAACTATCACCTATGAGATAGAAGAGATGAAGTGAGACTGCTTACTGAGGTGAGTGCCACTCAAGGGGGCAGAAGCCTTTTATCCTTTGAACAGTTAGTGAGAAAGAGATAACACTTTAGAAAACATAAAACCCTAGTGAATTCTAGCTTCTTGGTTCTTTAGACCTTTGTTTATGTGACTAACACACCCTGACTGTTCCACTTTAATAGTTTAGTGCATGAGCAGTAGCTGAGAGCTGAGACTTAAAACCGCCTTTCTTACCCTTCCCTGCCTCTGTCGTCTCTTGCTATGGCTTGCTATTAGCTCTGACCCCCAGGCAACTTTATTTATTAACATACAAATAAAATCACATTTCAGTACAAATAAAATATCACCATAGTCGGCTTGTTTGGGTTTTCTCTACTTCGGACTTCAGACTCCTCTGAAGGAGCATGCTGTCGACATTTAGGGAACAAGTAGGACAGCACAGTACCCCAAAGAAGCTCTTCCCCCTTGAGAAGCTCTGTGTTCTCTTATTCCCTCTGTAGTAATGATATTTTCAATGATCCAAAGTTTCAGAGTATATCTTAACTTTGAGGAAAAATAGTAGACTGATTATATAATACTGAGGAATGTCTTGATAGGTACAGATCGGTTCATCTCAAAAACTTCATGTAAGTGCCAAGTTTTGTTTTGTTCTACATTTATTGGTGGTTTGATGCTATTTTTTTTTTTCATTTGTTAGAAAGAGTCTAAATATCAAGTCCTGAGAGGCCTGAAATACTCTATGCAGATCAGGTTGGTTTCAAACTCACAGAGAGCCACCTGTCTCCGACAACCCAGTGCTGGGATTAAAGGTGTGCAGCTCTGTGTCTGCCAGGTGCAAGGTTTTATGTTACTGTGTGACTATGGGTGTTTCCCAGAAGAAAAGCCGAAGCATCCTGAAGTAACATCATCAGGGTGTCTCAACACTAAGAAACTGAGGACAGAAGTTTCAACAGTGACAGGAACCCAGTACAGCTGTGGCTGCTGGAGTGAGCACAAACATGAAGCACATCCCTAAATGTAGAGAAGTGCCACTCCTTGATATGCCTGAGAGAAAATCTCTCTCTCTCTCTCTCTCTCTCTCTCTCCTCACTAAAATAGCATTGACAAATGATACAATTTTCAAAAGCTGTGTTACTTAAAAGCCAATCTACCTTATCCTCTGAACACGAAGACCCTATATCTCAGAGTAGAAATACGCATGCTGTAGCAGAGTTCTGACAGAGAGAAGCTGCATAGACAGAAAGGCAATCTCGGTCACATCACTGAGACAGGTTCTCTTCCCTTCTGAGCTGTCATCATTAATCGCTGACCTCAGGTACAACTTAGTCCTTTTTCCCTTAGTAATTATAGTCTACAATTAATGAACCTCCTGAACGCATGGGACTAAGACAATCATTTTTGATCTTTCTTTAGCCAGATGTAGATGGTGTCTGGCTTTGGGATACAAGCAAATGGGATGTGTAATGTCCAGGAAGTGTCCTTCTCCATTTCTCTTCCTGTTTGAATGAAGTTAGAGATAGCAAGAACTTCTGATGTTATTTTGGAAGAATTAATCTGGCATACAGGAATTGGAGGTGGAAGAACAATAGGATTGACAGAGCATGGATTGTTGCTACCTTGGTCTCCAAACCACCATGGATTACAAATACCTATGTGGTAGTTTGAATGTAACTGGCCCCCATAAGCTCATAGGGAGTGACAATATTAAGAGGTGTCACTTTGTTGGAGTAGGTGTGGTCTTGTTGCATGAAGTGTGTCACGTTGGAGGTGGGCTTTGAGATCTCATATGCTCAAGCCATGCCCAGTCTCTCAGATCACTTCTTGTTGCCTGCTGATCAAGCTGTAGCTCCTTCTTCACTCTCAGCTCCTTCTGCAACACCAAGTCTTCCTGCATGCCTCCATGTCTCACCATGATGATAATGGACTAAATCTGAAACTGTAAGCCACCCCAATTAAATGTTTTCCTTGATAAGAGTTGCAGTATTCATGGCGTCTCTTCACAGCAATCGAAACCCTAACTAAGTCAACTTGTTTCAGTTATTATTACCTTTTATTTTTGTCTCAGTAACTAAACAGTGCAAACCGTTAAGAGGCCCTACCTTTAGTTTCCTAGGCCCAATACTACATAGCAGACTTGTCTTGTTTTGTTTAAAGCCAGAAATAAAGTTTCTTCTCTGTATAAAAGTTTCCAGTTTTGCTTAGCTTACAGACTCTTTCAAGATTGTGCATATGTGATTCCTTTGAGTTTTCCCCCATTACATTTCTATTTAAATATTAGTCCTCCAGGAGGCTGTCTTTTATCATCTTCACTCAAGCAACCACCAACCTTATCTAGTTTGATCATCTTTCAAATTATCTTCTACACACATTAGTTGCATATCTTATCATCTATACATATTATCTTGAATTACTTTTGCTTTTACTGTTGTTATACTTTTGTCCACTAACTGAAGTGCCAGCTCCTGAAGGTCAATGACTTATCTGTTTTCTGTTGTATAAGCCATTAGTAAAATATCTTCATATAGAGGATGCTTAATCTGTATGTTTTGAATGTTTGAATAGCAATAACTTCTTACCTGTCTAACACTCTGCTGAGTCCAATACAGAATTAACTGATATAACTGTCACACCATAGTTTTATGGCATATATGGCAGAGCTGTTATTGGTTCCACTGTACAGAAGAGAAAATGAAAAGAAACAGAATTTAACATGGCCAAGATTACCAAGTCAAAACATGGCAAGTAAATAATTTTAGCTATGGTATCTGTACCTTTAAAACCTTTTGAAATGCATGGCAATTATGCTTGCCTGTTCACAAAATTCACACAAACAGATCTGAAAAAAAAGTTCTATTAAGGATGATTTTGTTTTTACACACAAAGTTCACCTTTTTCTGGTTTTTTTTTTATGTCTAATTTTGTTTTTCTGAGACAGTGCGATTACACAGAAATGAAGATTGTGCTTCTCCATTTAGCTGTCAGGCTGTTGAAACAATGATGTCAGAGGAAGTAGAATATCCAAGTCATTTTCATGCTGGAAGAAGGAAAAGATTTAAGCCTTTTATCAGCCAGAGGAGGAGCTAGAACCTGGGGAAGAGATTGTGTGCTATCACGACTACCTGTCAGACCAAGGTGCTGGAGGTTCTGGGTCTGAGACATAATTAGATTGTCTAATTATGCATATCTTTGCCCTCACTTAAACTTACACTGCCTATCAGTCCTCTGAGGATGGTCCTAAGGAGTCACTGAACACCTTGTTTGCTAAGTTTGTATTTATATTTTGTGTTTACAACAATATATATTCGAGACTCATTGCATTTTAATGAGAAATGAGTAATAGGAAAACACCAGCTTTATATGTTTAATATTTTCTCTTCAGAACTATCTAAAGGGATATTCTGATCTTGATTTTTCTGGATTAAAAAAGATGTTTCCAAATCTACTGAAAAGAAACAAGAGTTGTAACAAACAGTGTTCAAGTTGGAACCTCCAGCTCAACCCTGCATGATCTGAAAACCCCTTTCCCGACTCTCTCCAAACTCTGTCCCTCAGAGAATCTCTAAAGAAAGGAAAGGCAGCCGGGCGTTGGTGGCGCACGCCTTTAATCCCAGCACTCGGGAGGCAGAGGCAGGCGGATCTCTGTGAGTTTGAGGCCAGCCTGGGCTACCAGGTGAGCTCCAGGAAAGGCACAAAGCTACACAGAGAAACCCTGTCTCGAAAAACCAAAAAAAAAAAAAAAAAAAAAGAAAGGAAAGGCACCAAAAAGCCCAGTTCCACATTCTTGGCAGCGACTGCAGCTTCCTCCCCTGAAATTGCCAACTGCCTAAGTCCCCTCCTTAAGTGCTCAGCTTTTGACCAAACTTGGGCACAAACCAGCTTGTGGCAGACTCGTTATCACCCTGCACCTACAACCTATAAAGTCTCCCTGCTTTCATTTGTGGGTCCAGCTTCTCTGGTCTCTATCTCTGAGACTAGAGAACTCGCATGGAAGTTGCTTTGCTCAAATAAACCTGTTCTTTTTCAGTTTGGCTTACATCAAGGCTTACTACATCAATGGAGAAAACTATTATGGGGGCATGGGGTAGATAACCTATTAACAGGTATATTTCTCTTTCAATATCCAGATAATAAATTCCAAAACATTTGAGTTGAAATTTTCTGTTGAAATTTTCCTTCACATTGAGTCCACATTTATCTTCTACTTACAATATCCTTGTGCTAAGTTCAAGACTCACGGGAGATGGATCTCAGTGTGCTCTTCTCGCTTGTATCTTTCTGTCCAAAGAAGAATGCCCTTGTCACATGCTGCCTATTCCTGTGGAATCTTAGCTCTTGGAGACAAAGTCCTACCTCCTTCATGTCTGTTGTCATTCTCACCCTCTCACTCCTGTGCTGGTAGCTCAGAAAAGAGCAACGGAGACTGTGCATGTGTATTACAGAAAGATCGAGAACCATAAATCACTTCACTCTTATCACCAAGCTGTCTGGGTTTGGATAGAGACTCTGAAAAACAAGTCCTCTAATCTTTATCTTTCCACAAGATCATTTTGTTAATACTTATGCCATCCTTCCTACAATGTATTCCTTTCCCTTTCCCTTTCTTTTTTGTGTTTGTACCTATTTCCACAATATAAGCAGGCAACATTTTAAACCTGTTGTTAAAGTGTATGGCATCAACATTGTATCTTTTATCTCCATCCACCCATCTACCTACCTATCTACCTATCTATCATCTATCTATCTATCTATCTATCTATCTATCTATCTATCTATCTATCTATCTATCATCTATCCATCTTCATCATCATTATGATAAACTATCATCTATGTATGTATATATGTATGTATGTATCTACCTACCTACCTACCTACCTATCACTTATCTATTATTTATCTCATCTCTGTGTCTTGTTTCTCTTTTTCCGTGTGTCTATTTGTCTCTGTTCCTCAGACACTAAGCAGACTCCAAATTGTTTTCCTTCCAAACTGTTAGTCACAGAACCACTACCTCTCTCAACTCAGTCTTTGAACGTGTCCACTCATCTAAAGCAATGACTATTTGTGTTTGAGATACAGGGATATTTAAATCTCTGTATATCTTACATATATAGAAATTTAATAATTTTAAAATATATAGAAATTTTAATAATAAATAAATAAAATATGCAGAGAATTATATATATACTAAAAATTTGATGTATAAAGGTATAGAAAAATGGGGACTGAGACATTTACATTGAATAAGAATATTTTCCTAGATTTGTTAAAAAACAATAAAAAAACACACTCTGATTACTTAATGATACCACTTAATGTTGCCACAATATTTCCTTTAGTGTAAAATATAATAGTTTGTTCAGCCAGATTCATGTGATGAGTTGCAGTAATTCTTTTTGTTTTAGTTTAGATACATTGTCCCTCTCTCTTTAGTCAGTGGAGTCATATTTAATATTTTTTAGTTGCTCTGAATGGTGTAAAGTAGAGAAGAACCTTAATCTAACCCTGGTCAGAAGCCCAAGACTGGGAGTTCATAGACCCTGGGGTAGGACCTGCTGTTGTTAAAGTCTGTTGCACTGCTAAACAAACAAGCTGCTGAATTGCCTCTTAAATACTTGTATTCATGGCCCACGGATCTCATCTGTTCTCAACCTTGGTCAGAGCTTCCACAGTGGGCAGCAGTCAATGGAGAGGTTCATAACTGGTCAAAGTGCTGAGAACAAGACACTGAATGCTTAGCCCTAAACGGGACACCAACATTAATTCCTCCCTGCCTCTGCCGCATGGATCAGGAAATACCACAGACCGAGAGGCAGAAAGAATGGGGAGGAGTGCTGTGAAATATTCTTATGGGTGTAATGTGGCTATCACCCTCATGAACTCACACCAGCTGACTTACAAGACTTCTATCAGATCAAGCCAGCCAAGATCCCAGTGTAGTTTCTGAGTAGCAATTGGCAGTTGATGACTGCTGGGAGTGAGAATGATTCTTTTTTGAGGATGTGGTCATAGGTAGGTGTCCCATGACGGGTAGCATTAATAGACTTAGTGGATTGGAGAAAAAAAATAAAAGACGGACTTGGGACAGGGTTATTATGGAGGGGGAAGAGGGACTAGATATGATCATATTTCATTCTCTATGTATATGAAATTTTCAAAGCTAAAGAAAAATTTTAATTATTTATTTTTGAGACCATAATATAATTAACATCATTTTCCCTTTCCCTTTCCTCCCTTCAAACTCTCCCAGTTGGCTGTCCTTCAAATTCATGGCCTCTTTTTCTTCAATTGTTTACATATATGCATATATACATATTTCAACAAGAAAACAATTTAAAAATTACAGTTATATTCTTTGTAATAAACATATCTCTGTGCAATTGCAGTATTAAGTCTACAAAGCAACTTCTGTACCTAAGGCTCAGGGAACATTATAGAAAGGGAGTTGGAGAGATTGTAAGAACCAGAGGACCATGGAGTTTGCAGTGAGACTGTGTCTACTAGTAATGTCAGAAGCTAGGCCTATAAAAGCTCGCCAACAATACTGTCTAAACATGAGCTTTACAAGGACAACAATAGACATGCCAAAGTGGATGGAGGAACACCCACAAGGTCTAACCCTACACAAAGAACTACAGGCAACTAAGGAATGCTGAGAGTAGGAGAAATAGTCTTCCACAGAGAAGAATACACCAAATGTTTAGCCCTGAAAACAAGGAAACTTTTTTTTTTTTTTTTTTTTTGGTTTTTTGAGACAGGGTTTCTCTGTGTAGCTTTGCACCTTTCCTGGAACTCACTTGGTAGCCCATGCTGGCCTCGAACTCACAGAGATAAGGAAACATTTTTAAAATTATAATTGTAATATCTTTTTAATATAAACATATCTCTGTGCAATTACAGTAGATAAGCACTAATCTTTTTTCACTGTTTTCAATTATACATTGTATGAGATATTTAAATGGAAGAGACAAAAAGAAGGATACTGTGAGTGCTTGGGATGTTTCTTCGCTTTTATTTAGTTAGTGTAAGATTCCATGGGGCTAAGAGAGTAGCACACAACTCGACTCTTTAATTCCAGAAACTCTAGAGACCAAGGCAGGATGATCCCAAATTCAAAGCCAGCCTGGAAAATGTGGGGAGATGCTGTATGATACAAAAATCTTAAGATGCTAGACACATAAACATGGACACACACACACACACACACACACACACACACACACACACAGGATTCTGTTGTAATAATTTGGGTGGAGAGGCTGCAGAGAAGGCTCAGATGTTAAGACTACTTGCTACTCTTGCAGAGGACCTGGGTTTGGTTCCCATTATCTTTATATTAGCTCATAACTGTCCTTAACTCCGGTTCCAGGAACTCTCACACCCTCTGGGGGTATCAGGAACAGGTGCAGTACACATGCATACATATAGGCAAAACACTCATATATTGTCTTAGTTACTCTTCTTTCACTGTGAGGACAGGCCACAACCAAGACAACTTACACGAGAAAGCAGTTTTTATCTTTGTAGCACCCTTCAGTCTCCTTCCTTCCACTATTGCAACACAAAGAATGTAATGAAACAGGAAAATGATGTTGGTAATGCTTTCAGAAACATCAATGTGTATTCAAGAAGAAGAACCAACACTTTTGCTAATCTTTGAACAAACATCCACTGCTAACACTGTGAGAGTGAAGATGCCTTAGTTGAAATCTAAAAGTGTACTGTGGCTGCTGCTCTGCTTGGAGTAGGATACTTTGAATTTGTTCATTCAAACTTACAACATAGCCACTGCTGTAGGTAACCAAATGTCATCAAATCCAGCTTTTCTGGGTAGGAAAATTACTTCCTATTCCGTAGAAAGTATGAGGTACCAGATTTTTGTTTGTTTTTGAGACAGGCTCTCTCTATGCAGACCATGTTGTCCTTGAACTCTCAAGACATCTGCCTGCCTCTGGATCCCAAGTGCTAGGATTAAGGGTGTGTGCCGCCGGGCGGTGGTGGCGCACACCTTTAATCCAGCACTTGGGAGGCAGAGGCAGGCTGATCTCTGTGAGTTCGAGGCCAGCCTGGTCTCCAAAGCGAGTGTAGCAAAGACACACAGAGAAACCCTGTCTCGAAAAAAACCAAAAAAAAAAAAAAAAAAAAAAGGTGTGTGCCACCACACCGGGCTAAGTGTTAGTTTTGATCTTTGAGAATGGCTATGTTATGTTATAATCTAACCATCACAAGTAGGCTGAGGTAACTAAAAGACAGATAATGTAAAGTCCAAAGTGGGAGAACTTGAGTCCAGCTCCCTACAAGTATTAGACCTGCTGTCAGCATGCTGCCTTGGGAGGGCTTTTGATTCTCCTGGGGGCACAGATTCTTCAGTGTGTGACACTTAAATCACCAGTAATTATACTCGTTTAAGGACCCATAACAAAGAACACAACAGTCCTTATTTCTGCTCTGCCAGACCTAATGACAATCTGGACAATTTTTTTTGAATGTTCGAAGTAATATATTTCAATACCTCAGCCCACCAAGTACAGCATGTACAATCAAAACTAAGATTTCACAAGAGCACATTTATGGTAGTATTATGTAGGGCTCTGTGTACATATTATTAGGGATTGCTTCCTGCTGGAATGTGAGCCCCACAATGTTTGTGGTATTTGCCAGTTTGTCTTGGCGGATGAACTCCTACAGACTACAACAATCTTTAGCACACAGGAACTACATACTTTCTGATGATCAAAGAAATAATAAATAAACAGATTGGAATTACTGTCAATCATGCAACGGTATTAATGTCTCCAATCAGTTTTCTTTTTGTTTCACATATTCAGATTATTTGCATGATGGTCATTTTCCACTTTAGGCTTGGGATATGCTGCCCAGAGCAAGCCATGTATGCGTATTTAAAGTTTTATTATTCTTTCAGTTTGGAGAAACTAAAACCAAAAAGACGGTCATGACCTTGTGAATGTTGGTGGTAATAGGGAAGGATTTGTTTCTAGAAAGGCCGGCAGACGAAAGTCTTATTAGTGTTCACGGAATTCAAAGTATTATACCTGAGGGCGGCCTGATTCTTGGAGCACAGGATTCTTGCTTCAATAAGTAACAAAGGCAAAAACAGCGACAGGTTCTCCTGAAAGGTCTTCCTGACGCAACTCTGTTTGCAGCTTTCATACACATACCCAGGGGGGAGCACTGGCCTACAGACTCCCACAGTCTCTATTTGTTACCAGTCCCTGGGCTTGGGAAAAGAGCGCTGCACCGAGATTCACGGTAGTGCCGCCCTCGCACCCACGACACTGCGATACTGCCGCCCTCTTCCCTCACCCGGTGGAGGCCGGGTCGCACGCCCACGCAGACCATTGAGGTTGTCACTTGCGGCGACAGGTGTGGCGGAGAACAGCGCTGGCACCTCGAGATCTGGAGGACCCAGCTCCCCAGGAGTGTCCTGGAAGCTGCGGTGGCCACGATGTGCCAGCGGGGGAGGGCCCGGAGGCGGAGACTGGTCCGGCACTAGGGCGCTGTCACCTGCCCAGAGGCGGAGCCAGGAAAGAAACCAGCCTTTGGCTGATCTCAGACACTGGAGCCCAGAGAACCCTTCTTGACCATGCTGAGCGCCAAAGGGATTGAGAACCCGGCTTTCGTCCCTTCCAGCCCGGACACCCCACGCCGTGCGTCTGCTTCTCCCTCCCAGGTGGAGGTCTCTGCTGTGACCTCCAGGAACCAGAATGGGGATTCTCAGCCTCGGGAATCTGAGGAGCCCCAGAAGTCGTCTGAGCCATCTCTGCCTTCTTCAACTCCCCCAGCTTCAGATGAGCCGCCAGGGTCACAGTTATGCGAGCTAGAGGAGGGACCTTGCGGGTGGAGGGACTTCCACCCCAGGTGTCTCCAGCTCTGCAACACTCCCCAAGGCTTTCTGCTTCACTACTGCCTCTTGGCCCTCACGCAAGGTAAAGTCCAGCGCCAGCTTCTGGGGACTTTGGCTGAGCTGGTGGTTGGGTGGGGTCGAGCTGGGGGAGAGGAGGAGAACCCCACAGATTGACCTGGTAGTTAACGCGGCACTAGGTAACCCCCACCCCCACACCTTGGGCTTGGAACTTGAAGAAGCTCTTGCCCGCGGGTGTCCACCCCTTTCAGCGGTCCCCTTCTAGCTTCCTCCTTAGATAGCATCATTTAAAACCTGGCATGCAAGTTTTTGCTATTTTGTGTTCTGCCTCAGTTTAGCGGCGTGGATTCCTCTAGGGAAGGATATGAGTACGTTCCTTTGGGAAAACGATAAGCCTTAGGGTAGTCTGGACTGCATTTTAAAACCTTACTGTCTACTGGGATCTAGGGGAGGGAGCTGTTTGTTTTTCACCTAGGAAGAATTTAAAAGCTTTACAAATAGGAGTGGACTGATTTTCTGAAAGGAGGGGAGCAGGTAGAAGTACTTAAATTATGTAGCACAGATTAAGTGTGGGTAGTCCTATTTTCTGTGTATTTGAGAATATGGGCACTAGTGCAACCCAGTGAGCAAAGGAGAAAAAGCTTCCAGCCCTGAAGAGGTGAACCTGTATTAGCTCTTGATCAAGTGTCTGTTTGTTCTAGGATCTCTTTTCAGTTCTCTTGGGACTAACAGATTAAGCCTAGATTTATCCCCCCAGGAGTTTGTGATCGAAACCGAGTTTCACTGCTGAGTGAGAGGTGTGGCGGCGGCGGTGGAGGGAGGTAGGCTTTTTGGAAAGAAAGGAAGCAGAAAGCAAGAAGTTGAAGGAAGCTGGTCTGCCCCCAAGGCAAGGAATGGAATAAACGGGAAGTTATTCGAACGAGATAAACCGGGGAGGGACGGGCAGAAGGTGGGACAGCTTGAAGGACAGATATGCTGAAAGTCAAGCTCGTTTTGGTATTATTTGGGCCGTAACCTCAAGCTATTTTGTAATAGTCCAGGATTGGTTGAAAGAAAGCAACCCAGGAGAGAGTGAAGGGTTACTGGAAATGGTTCTTTGCTAAATTAATTTAAAAAAAAAAATTGAAGTCTCTGTCTTCTGCCCTTAATTTGTTTCTGTTTGAAGGAACTTGGTGCCTCTTTCTTTTGGGTGCTAAGTAAATATTTATTGACCCTAAGTAGCTTTCAGCTCATTTCCTGAGGATTTGTGCTGTAGCCATTTTCCTTTCCACCTTTCTTTTTTTTTTTTTTTGTTTTTTTCGAGACAGGGTTTCTCTGTGTAGCTTTGTGCCTTTCCTGGAACTCCCTCTGTAGTCCAGGCTGGCCTTGAACTCACAGAGATCCGCCTGACTCTGCCTCCCGAGTGCTTGGATTAAAGGCGTGGACCACCACCGCCCGGCTCCACCTTTCTTATCCCTCCAGTTTCCTTTCCAATTACCTCGAGGTTGTAGTTATCTGAAGCCAGTGACAGTGGAGTATCATTGCTCTAGCTGTGTAGAATTGAAAAGTAAAATAGATCTTCTGTTTTACCTTACATTTCACTCTGCCATGTCTATGTTACTCTAAGACACTTTATATTCAACATAAAGTATTGTTTTAAGTTATTATCAGATAGAATTGGTTCTCTGGAGGGGGTTGTCTGGTTTAGTTTAAAGCATCATTTACTAGGCTTTAAGAAAAGTAGTCTGAGAAGAAAGTAACCCAGTATATTAACTTATGCTGAAGTTTAGGTTTCAGTGGCTGACAGTGTATTCCTGTGCGCCTCCCTACCCTTGGGAAGTCCATACCCCATTATATATTAATAGACATTTGATTAGGCAAGAAACAAATTGAGGAAGGTGTTGAACAGGCATTTCTCAAAGGCCATGGGTATCTCAGCATTCAACCTCCCAGGCAGCCTCCTATCCTCACACATCAAATAGTCTGCATTCTTTCTGAACTGATTCAAATGCAGTGCTCTTCGAATGTGTACAGCATAGAATTGGGGAGTCACAGGGCTAAATGCTTATCTCTTTCTAGATATTTGCGAAATGAAGGCTTACTGTAAAAGCAATGATTTCTAGTACCTAATTTTTATTTTTTATTTTTTTGAAGACAGGGTCTTTCTGTGTAACCCTGGCTGTCCTGGAACTCTCTTTGTAGACCAGGCTGTCTTAGAACTCAGAGTTCCTCCTGCCCCTGCCTCCTGAGTGCTGCAATTAAAAGTCTGCACCATCACACCAAACACAACTAATTTTAAATCAGTGTCGTAGGTATATTGGAAGGTTGATGTTGGTTGGGAAATTTTTCATGTTATCAGGTAACTGCTTTCTTATAAAAGTTGTTTCTAGTTGCTTTATACATGTCATTTGACAATCTCCAAATTACTAATTAGTTTACAGTTTAAAAAGAAGAAAAAGACACACACACACACACACACACACACACACACCCCTACAATTTTAGGACATTGAAAGCTGTTATACCAATTTTGTTAAAATACATTTTCAGTTGCAGTCTTGATAAAACAAGACAAACTGTAGTTACTATGAAATGTTTATATTCAACCCAATTAATAATGAAAATTTTTCTTAGTAGCTCATAAATACACTTAACTAAAACTTTCATCACTCTTAGTTTTTAGCTTATTGTCACATTTCTGTTCCTGTGGATTTAACCTATATTTGGACAGGACCTCTGTTCCTGTGGATTTAACCTATATCTGGACAGGACCTCTTAAATTCAGTCAATACTGGACACTCAGTCTTCTTTACCTCCCAGTCCTTTACTAATTCTTCCTATAACAGGCAGGTAGACTCTATGTAGCCTTTTCTTCTATATTTTATTTTGAATGTGATTTAGAATGTTAGTGGTCAAAATGATGTTTAGTTTTTTTTATTTATTTTTTAATACCGTACATTTTAAGTGATATCTCTAAGAAGGACTTGGTATACAGACCTATAATCCTAGCACTTGGGTAACCAAGGCAGATTCTAGATCAGCCAAGGGACTTTGAAGTACCATTATCTCAAAGTGCGAAGCAAAAGCTTCACTTAGTGTTTGTGAAGTGTTAGAAAAAAGAAATAGACTTGAGAGCTCAACTTCCTCTTCTTGAAACTAGCTCAGGGTGAACTGTAGTTGCAGATAAGTGTGTCTGAGACTAAGGAGGTAATTGAACCTTGCTGTAACATCCGTCCTCTGTGGTCTCTTGTACTTGCTGTCCTCTTTCCAAAGAGTTTGTGGAGTGTGCTGAATTTAAGAACTCTCTAGAAAACTGGTTTTATGGGACTTTACTAGTCTGACTTTTTTGTTCGTCAATGAAAGAAAAGTGAATTCAGACAAATAGCGATAATTTAACATGCAGTAAACACCGCTTTTGTAGAACACCTGAAAACATACAATTTTGCAATGTGAAAAGTGAAATGATTTTGGAGGAAATATGTTTGGCCTGCCTAACTTTGAGACTTGAGAGACTTTCAAAATTGTTACTTTTGAAAATATCAAAAGAGCAAGGGAACAAAACCTAGTGGTTTTCATTGCTAATTGTGCACGATACTCAAGCTAAAACAACCCATTTGCTCTTTTTTAGGTGTTGTTGTAAATGGCCTAGTAAACATTAGCATTTCCACCATCGAGAAGCGCTATGAAATGAAGAGCTCGCTGACCGGCTTGATATCATCCAGCTACGATATCTCCTTCTGCGTGTTGTCTTTATTTGTATCGTTCTTCGGCGAGAGAGGACACAAACCTCGCTGGCTCGCGTTTGCATCTTTCATGATAGGACTGGGAGCTCTGGTCTTTTCCTTGCCACACTTTTTCAGTGGAAAATATGAATTGGGATCCGTTTTTGAAGGTCAGTCTCTGTTATGTTTTTGTTTGCATGGAAACAGGTTCATTGACGTGTGGACAGTAGAGTAAGGTCTGAAGTCTCCTCGGCTGCTTTGTGTGGACTGCATAACATAGGCGATTGCAGAGACAGACTGTACATTATATTTGTCACATCAGTGGTCCTCCAGGTTTGTGCTTCTCTGATGCTCACTCCCCATAGGATGCACGGTCCCTTTCAAACAGAAACAAACGCTTTCAGGTGTTCAGCTCACTGGATTTTGAGACTTGTAGATTTTCTTTTGTACTGCTGTTACTTGCAGTGATTTCAGCTCTGTGTGCTGGACGTGCACATTCCTGGTTTAAGACAGTACAGGTGAATTGGCCTAGCAGGACATTTTCTCAGAACTGAAGCCTAGTTTTTCCTTTGGCTCTAGTTTGGACATGTAGCATCAGAGTGACGTGCAGACCATGTTACCCTGAGTAAACAAAGCCATTATTCAAAGGCTAGGAAGGAAATTTGATGAACCTTTCTTTTTTTCCCCAATCATTTTTTAATGGTAAAACAATTACACTAGAGCTAGAGGAATATGCTTGTGACTTGTGGAGTTCACCTTAACAGCTTTATGCCCTTTCTGGGACTGGCAATAACAAAACATTGAGAAGCCTTTAGGGATTAGGTTAAGTGTGGGAAAGGCCTGGAAAGAGAAAAGAGAAATCGAGATGTTGCACTATAGGCATTTTTTGTTGTTGTTGTTGTGTTTCAAAAATTTAAAAATGAATTGATTTTATTTTATGTGCATTGGTGTTTGCCTGGATGTGTGTCTGTTGGATCTCCCTGGAACTAGAGCTATAAACAGTTGTGAGCTGCCATGTTGGTGCTGGGAATTAAATCTGGGTCCTCTGGAAGAACAGCCATTGCTATTAACCCATGAGCCATTTCTGTATCCCCTAGGCATTCTTTGTTGAAAGTGAAGATTTTTAATATTTTTTGTGTTAACATTAGAAGTAATATCAAAGCAGGCTGGAGAGGTGTCTCAGCCATTAAGAGCAATTGCTGCTTTTGCAGAGGACCTGGGTTTGCTTTCTAGCACCCAGGTGGTGTCTCATAACCATCTGTAACTCCAGTTTCAATGGATTTGATGACCACTTCTAGCCTCATATATTTACTTATTTATTACAAATACAATAAAAATAAACATCTCGAAAAATAGTATTAGAATTTTAATGTTTCCCAAGACCGATTTCCCAATTGCAAGATAACAAGGAATAAAATGGCATTCTCAGTATTATGCTTTGTGTTATGCACTCACTTTTAGGAGTACACTTATTATATAAGAATACTTCATTTAGACATAAAAATAGGAAATGCAAGCATATGGATGAAGAGAGGAAGCACTTAAAATATGAAAAATGTAGAATAAATAAGATAGGAGAAGATACTGTCCGCGGAAGGAGCACGTACTGTGAATTGTAGTGTATTATCTGGCACTGGGCAACATTGCATAAGGCCGACTGCATAATTTCACTGGGGGTAGTTTGAGGAACAAGGTGCACACTGCAGCATAGGCTGTGCTGTTACACCGTGACATCTAAACAGCACAGAACATTCAAGCTAATCTGCCTCAGAAGAACAGACTCCTGAGTCTGGGATGGGATGAGTGTGTTTGTGTTTGCGGTGGTTAGACCCTTACTGCTGCCGTCAACCAGCTGAGTTCCTTGGGTTTTTTTTTTTGGAGGGGGGGAGTTTAACTTATATGTATATTTAAACTTTTTATTTTTGAGATTATAGTAGAATTATAACATTTCTCCCTTCCTTTTCCTCCATCTAAAACCTCCCATAGACCCTTCTTGCTCTCTTCTAAATTCATGGCCTCTTTTTTATTAATTGTCACATATACAAATGTCTATGAATATATATATATATATATATATATATATAATGCTACATTTAGGAATAAATATATATATACACATAAATATTTTTTTCTTAAACGTAACTGTCTCAGTCTGTATAATCCTACTTGTATGCACATTTTCAAAGTAGACCATTTACTATTGCATAACCAATTGGTGTGCTCTTCCCTGGAGAAGTCTATTTTCCTGCTCTTTACTTTCTTTAGTTTCTTGTGGTTCTCTGTGTAAGAATTTTCTTGTTCTTATTTATTTATTTATTGGTTGGTTAGGTTTCTTTCTTTCTTTCTTTTTTTTTTTTTTTTTAAATAGGGTTTCTCCGTGTAGCCCTGTCTGTCCTAGAGCTTGCTCTATAGACCAGGCCGGTCTTGAATTTAAGAGTGCCATCTGCCTCTGCCTCCAGAGAGTTGAAGACAAAGAATGTGTGCCACCATGTCCTGCTAACTTCCTTGTTCTTAAAGGAGTTTTGTTGACAAGCCTCAGATGTTATAAAGCAAAACCTAAGTACCTCTTCTACAAAACCTTGACTTCTGTGTCAGTGATCTTCGCATTCCTGTGGTGCACACCTGAAGTTACAGCCAATCTCAACTCTCCATATCCCAAAGGGGAATACCTACAAATAAGAAAGGCATTTGCGGGGTGTGGGAAGAACTGGCTCAGAGCTGAAGTGAGATGATTACTGAAGCAAGAGCAGAAACTTTTAGTAATTATTATGTATTATGCAAGCTTCTTATTGCTCTTCTGGACATTTTTCAGTATTTTAGTAGATCACTCTGAATAGACCACTGACATAGGAAAATTCAGCTTGCCTTATGTTTCTGTGCCATGTCTGTAATAAATATTGTTTACATGAAGTACACATAGTACTAAGATAACAGCAGTGAAGAAGCTGGACATGGGGACACATGTCTGTAATCCCAGGACTTAGAAAACAAGTAGTAAACATTTTATTTCATTTGTTGTTTGAGGAAGGATACATAATTAGCAAGCAAACAAGACAGTTGAAGGTTAAAAGTCTCTTAAGTGGGTTCCAAGGAAGGCTACAGTGATGATAGCTAGATAATGAAGGAACAGTCTTCAGAGATGTACTTCAGGCTAGAGGAAAAACTCGAGGGTTTCAGAAATGGTCAGTTGTGGCCAACACAATCATCATAAGGGCAAAATGTGCTGTGAAGTGAACATGCAGAGCGGAGGCTAGCCAGGCTGAGCCTCTGTGTTCGCCTTGACCACCTGGGACTGTGTCCTAGAATGTGTAAGACTAGTGAGAACAGAGTCCGGAATGGAAATCAAGAATTTTTAACTTCAGGATGAAATGCTTATTATATCCAGTGTTCAGTACATATACTTAAACATGCTAGCCTAAATGCACAAGCCCACAAGCCGGCCCTTGAAGTGCAAACACTTTACCAGAAAGGCTTCTTTACTCTAATGTTTGGTAGAGCCACTTTGAATTTTGGGGAGGGTTGTTGATTACTGTTACACTGTCAATATTATTATTATTATTATTATTATTATTATTATTTTGGTTTTTCGAGACAGGGTTTCTCTGTGTAGCTTTGTGCCTTTCCTGGAACCCCCTCTGTAGTCCAGGCTGGCCTCGAACTCACAGAGATCCGCCTTGCCTCTGCCTCCCGAGTGCTGGAATTAAAGGTGTGTGCCACCACCGGCCAACAATGTCAATATATTTAAACATGCTTAGCTGCTACTTAGCTACTGTTTTGAATTTTGTGAATTTTTTTCCTCAGCAAACATATCATTATGGCTTGTGCACATAGAGGCAGAGAGCTAGAGAGAGAAAAGCTTTTACTTAACAGACTACAGGAGTAAAATTGTATTACATGTATGAAAGAAGCCATGCATTTGAACACAGAATGAATGTTGGACTCATAAATCCCTTTTCTGTTATTGTATAGAATTTTACAGCAAATGATCCAATAACTTCATACTGATTTCATTAATGGTAAACAACTACTAAAATTAATCCTGCCTTTAGTGCCCTGTTTGTTTTTAAGATTTTTATGTTTATTATTCATGGTTTATTAGATATTAGATGATTTAAATATTCTTTTTTCTTAGTTTAAACAATGTCTTCCTTCAAGACAGAGTATCACACCAGGCAGTAGTGGCACACGCCTTTAATCCCAGCACTCGGGAGGCAGAGGCAGGCGGATCTCTGTGAGTTCGAGGCCAGCCTGGGCTACAGGGCGAGATCCAGGAAAGGCGCAAAGTTACATAGAGAAACCCTGTCTCAAAATAAAAAACAAACAAACAAAGACAGAGTATCATGTAACTTAGGCTGGTCTTGAACTGTGTGTAGCCAAGGATGACCTTGACTTTCTGATTCACTTGCTCTCACCTCCTGGAGTTACCAGACTACAGGCATATGCTACCATTTGGGACTCTGTGGTGTGGAGAATAAGGCCTCTTGCATGATTAGCTAGCACTCTACCAATTGAGCTGCATCCCCAGCCCTTCTTCCTTAGTACAAGAAGTCAAGTATCATATAAAACAACAACAACAGCAACAACAGCACAACCTCTTTGTTCAAATAAGTTAATTCACTTTCACAACTGTGGAAGCCTGGAAAAAAAGAGGGATCATTTATCTAATTATGAGAAATATAGAAAAAGAAAAAGGTTGGCATTACAAAAGGAAAACAAGTATGTTGAAAGTTAGAAGCCCTAAGACACACTTTGTTCATGAGTGATGCAATAATACCTAAGGCAGGGAGCTGGGAAGGAACTTTTCTAGCTCTATAGCAGCCAGAATTCAGGTCCGAGCAGAGCAAAGACTATAATCTGAGCTCTGGGAGGCAGAGGCCAGAGGATTAGAAGTTCAAGTTCACCTTCAGGCTCCACAGCAATTCAATTAGCAGCCTGGAATGCATGAGACCCTGTTTCAAAACAAAAATAAACACTACAAATCCTTAATGTAGCTGGGTGGTGGTGGTACTAGCCTTTAATCCCAGCACTCAGAGAAACCCTGTCTCAAACACACTTAAAAAAGAAAGAAAGGAAGAAAGAAAGAAAGAAAAGGAAAACAGAAGCAACAAACAAGCAAAAATCCACAAAGACAACAACAACAAAAAATAAAATAACACGAAAAGCATGAAAACTCATTTTATTAACCAAAATCACCCCTGCCCTATAGTTTCACTGGAAATGAACATTGAGGAAATAGTTGTGATAGTTTTAACTTGAGGGAAATCACTTTGGATGAGTTAATCTCTCTGAGGAGATTAAAGTAATGTAATATAGTCAGTGAGTAGACGAAAACAAAATATGAAATATGAGTAGCATGTAAAATTTCTGCAGGTGTGAGAATGACACAGAAGGAGTGTGAGAGTCGGCGGAGGTAGAAAGGGGGAGTTTGGACTAGCATGGTTTCCCATTGTTTTGTACAAAAACAAAGTAGATCCCAGAGAAAGATAACTTTCCTCACCTGGAGATTTTATAGAGACATAAAGGTTGGAGGTGATTAACTTTGAATGGAGATGATAGAATATATCACAGGGGAGTTCTGGCTGTTGTTATTGGATACAAAGGAGAGAATGTTTTAAAGAGTGAGAGAAATACATACACCTAGGGGTTAAGTTGAACTTACTGATTTGAAAATGTTAAAGTGTCATAAACGATTTCCAAATAACTAATATATGACACTACTTAAAACTTACCTTTTCACTTATGGTATTGACATTCACTTTTTTATGTTAGATTTTTTGACAAAGTCAAACCCAGGCTGGCTTTGAACTCTCTGTAGCCGAGGATGACCTTGAACTCTGGTCTTACCACCTTTCTAACTATAGGTGTGAATCACCACACACAGCTAGACACTCATTTTTGATGTAGCCTTGATTGTTGTGGAACTCTTTTGTAGACCAGGTTGGTCAGAGACTCTGCCCCTTGAACGTTGGGATTAAAGATGTGCACAACCATGCCTGGTCTTTTGTTCATTTGGTCTTTTTGTTTGAGACATAGTTTCTCTGTGTAGCCCTGACTGTCCTGGAACTCATTCTGTAGACCAGGCTGGCCTCAAATTCAAAGAGATATGCCTGCCTCTGCCTCCCAAGTGCTGGGATTAAAGGGTTGCTCCATCCAGCCACAACTGGCCTTTTGATGTGTCTTAGGGAAACTGTAATCTTAGCTAATGAGTGATAAAGCTATTATTTAAAATGTAACAAATCTTTACCATATAACACTGGTTTTATTCAATGTCATCTTTATTCCTTTTGGATGAGTACTATTTTAATGTTGCTGAGCAAAATAATTTCTGCATCTCTCCAAGAGACTCTGGGAAGTCACTTTTAAACATGGAAAGTCGTTACTGAACGCAACAAAGCTCTTTTTTTTTTAAATCAATTGCTGTTCCTGTTACTATTTTCTGTCCCCTTTATCCCAAAGAAGGTAACCTTCGATGAGAAACAAATTCTATTTGCAGAGCACTAGATTTCTAAGGTTTTAGGATCTGTAGGTTAGGGAGGATTGGTGGCCCTGAGTAGCTCACTTGAAACAATTGCTCCAAGAAAATGTGTATAATGAGAGTTAATTTCTAGTTTCTGTCTTCTCCTTTATCTTATACTCTGGCAGAATTTTCATGCTTGTCCACTTAAAATTTGAAATCTTTGTTCCTGTATATTGAAGAAGACGTGTCAAAGAATCCCAAGGTATTTTAACTGTTAACTCTATACAAGTGATTTTGTTTGATCATGAGGATTCCTTCTTGGGTGATACTTTTAAAAATGGGACTCACTCTTATTTTTTTATATTTCAAGTGCACTGCCCTGCAACAAATAAGATGAACAGGGGCGAGACTTCACCATGATGTAATGAAATAAATGCTTTAGTTTAAATATAAGTCATACAATAAAAGGACTAGAGCTAACCTTCAGGGCTAGTAAATGTTTCAGATGAAAGTAAAATTCGGGGTATCTAGTAATAATTACTCTGGGTAATTATTTTTATTTAATGTTTCCTTTATTATTGCCTAATTCTTACCCATCATGGAGGGACATGCCTTCTTATAAGTCTCTATAGGAAGCATTGATTCACTGTGTATTTGATACTGCAGTGGTCATTTGTTCAGCAAATATTCTACTTCGCATGCTATTGATGCCATAAACATATACTCAGACCTATGACAGAATCAAACCAATTTTCTCTACACATGCTTGCTAAAATAGTAACCTGGAAGAGGAGTTGCAAAGAAGTGAAGTCAACAAAAAAGGGATGGGCATGAAAATGATGTCCCTTGGTCAATACTGACGTTGGGATCCTCAGATCATACTTGCCAAAGCCTGTGTGTGTGTGTGTGTGTGTGTGTTGAATTAAAATTTTCTTTACTCATATGAGCAAAACTTCTTATCCATAAATGACTTTATTAGTAACATTTTAGATCTGAAACTTTACAGTGTAAAAAAGGAAGCTAAAAAGAGAAGCAAATTCAGACTACTACGGAAAAGCTTTGTAACCATTGTTGACTTTTGTCATAAATACTTAATAAAATACTGACTTCACTGAGGGGTGCTGACATTTTTAAAGTGATGTCTGATGTGATCTTCAAGTGAGGTATAGCATCGTTGTGTCTGAGTAGATAGAATTCGTGGGAGGTAAAAATTAAGTAATGGGTTTTTTTTTGTAGCTTCCTCAGAAAGATTGGCAAAAATGTGGTTTGTGGCAAGATAAAAAAAAAAAATGAGGAAATTCTATTTTCGTAGTCTTGTTCCTTAAAAGGGCACAAATTGGTCAATATCAGCCTTAATGTGCTCTTTTGTTTTATTTTTAATCCTGTTGCACACTAGATGAAGTTGCCTGGATAAGAGTCGAGCAGAAGTTCTGTTTGTGCACTGTGTGACAGCTATGTGACACCCCTTAGAAACCAGAAGTTTGGGTGACAATAATCTCATAGTTAAGACTGTGCCTGATGGGAGGTTCAGTGTTCTTTAAATAGGGGCAAAGAATTATGAGACATGATAATTAAAATAGCTGTCAGGTTTTTGTTTGTTGCTGGCAATGGTAGTTACGATACAACATAAATAAAAACCTTTCCATAGATTGTACTTCCATTTCAGAGAAGCAACTTGGTCTTGATGCCTTGCCAAAATGTGGCCAAACATTTTGAAACTACCCCATTAGCAAAGGTTAGGTAGCTCCCCAAGGTTTCATGTTAAGACACAAGAGAAGAATTACCTAGTGTAGCTCAGATAATTGGATCCACCTATAAACAGAGTTGAATATTGCATTTTTAGTAGACAATCTTCATTCTCTGATTTTAAACATAGTAATGGGACTTTCTAAGACTTTCAGAAAAAAGACGAACTAGTAAAAACAGAATTAAAAAGGAAGTATATCTTAAGATAGCATTACCTAGGTTACTCACTATTAATTTAACGTTGTTCAGTCTTTTAAATTGTACATGTGTTCAAAAATAATCACAGTGCAGTGTATAGTCTTCACTGTTACCCTTGCACTCTCATACACTCTTCCCTAACACCCAGTCATCATTATATCACGTTCATGTACATATCTATGCATATGTACTTAAAATCCACTTTAATAAAACAAGTGATTGAACCTATGAATATAAACATGTTTTAATTTATGTTGTGTATCTTTGCTATTAATAGAGGTGGGTCTATAGAATATTATTTTTATATCACTTAATTTTATAGGTAATTTATTGAATCAACCCTCCTTTATTATGTTCTTATTACATTTTATAGTTCTGGTTAAAATGATTCTAGCTAAAGCTTATTTATGGCTGAATAAAACTCTCCTATGAGCTGGTGAGATGGTTCAGCAGGTAAAGGTGCTTGACCCCAAGAGTGATGACCTAGGCTCCACCCTTAAAAACCGCATCATCAATAGAAAGAATTGACTTCAAAAGTTGTTCTTTGATTTGTACTTATGCATCATACCATGCCTGTAGCCACCTACATATATGCAAACACAAGTAAGTATAACAAAAATTAGACTAAGTCTCCACTGTGCATGTATATCACATTTTCTTTATCTATTCATCTGTTGACAATCACTTGGGCTGATTCTATGACTTGGTTCTTAAAAACAATACTGAAATATCCTTGGATGGGTACATATCACTGTGGTGTATTGCACGAGAATACTTGGAGTGTATATCCAGGAGTGTCATAGCTGGATTGCATTGTAGTACTACCTTTAGTTTTGTGAGGAACTCCATACTGACTTTAGTGCTACATTCCCCCAGCAGTATAGAAGAGTTCCCTTTCTCTTCACCCTTACCAGTGTTTGTTATATTTCTTATCTTGATGGTTAGACATTATGTTCAGGGAAAGACAGATTTTTCAATGTGGCTTTAATTGGCATTTCTTGGCGAATAAGGTTGTTGAACAGGTTTTAAAGTGTGGTTTGTCTTGTGAGCAACAGCTGTTTCATTAGTTCATTTATAGACTGGGTTGTTTGGAGTTTTGAATTTATTTTTCGAGTTCATTTCGAGTCTAGAAGGTCATCATCTGACAGATGTGAAACTGACAAGGATTTTTCTCCCGCTCTGTAGGCTCTTTCCTGACTCTGTTAATTATGTGTAGGTTTTTAATTTCCTGCATTCCCACGTGTCAGTTCTTGGAAGTTTCTTCAGAAAGCCTATGTCTGTACCTATACCTTAAAGTGTTTTCCCTGTTTTCTTCTGGCAGTTTCAAAGTTACAGTCTCTTTCCATCCATTTTGAATGCATCCCTTGTGTATGCCGAGAGATTACTTGCACGTGGTTATCCAATTTTCCCAGCACATTTCGTTGAAAAGTATTGTCATTGTATGTTTTTGGCAGTTTGGTTAAAAAAAATCAAGTGGCTGTGTGCGAATTTATTTTTGGGTCCTTTGTTCCATTCATGTGTCCATTTTTTGTGCCAGTATATTACTGTTTTCGTTTTCATGATTCTGTCTTGAAATCAATAACTATGATATCTCTGACTTTGTTATTTTGCTCAGTTTGACTTTGACTATCCAGAGTCTTTTGTGTTTCTGTATGAATTTTGGAATTGATTTTTCTGTGTTGGTGGAAATGTTATAGGAATTTTGAATAAGATTTGACTGAATCTGTAGACTGGTTTTGGCAATACAGCCATTTTCACAATATTGATTCTGCTGATCTGTGAGCATGGGAGGACTTTCTATCTTCTAGTCTATTCCTTAGTTTCTTTATTGGTATTTAAAGTGTTCTTGGTTGAGGTCCTATACCTCCTTAGTTAAGCTCATAGTAATTATTATACATACATTTTACTCTATTGTGAATCAGGGAGAGAGCACGTCAAGTGAGAAAATGCCTCTATCAGATAGACTTGTGGGCAAGTGGTCCTGGGAGGCATAAGATGGCAGGCAAAACAAGCCACGCAAAGCAAGGTGGTGAACAGTATTCCTCCATGGCCTCTGCGTTAGTTCCCACCTCCAGGGTCTCGCCTTGAGTTCCTTCCCAGATTTCTGTTCATAGTAAACTGTAAAGTGAAATAATCCCGTTTTCTCCCTCAAGTTGTTTTTGGTTGTAGCTTCTTTATTACTGTAATGGAGAGTAAACTAATTTTTAAAATAGTTTTCCTCCCTCTCCCCTTAGCTCTCTTTCCCCTGACCCTTGCCCTCCATTACCCCCTCCCACCCCCCAGTTTGCTCATGTAGATCTATCTCATCATCTATTTCTCTGTCATTGGGCGATCCCTGGGTCTTTCTTAGGACAGTTGATTAGCTTGAACTGTTGGGGAGGCCCCCATGCAGTGGAGTCAGGACCTGTCCTTGGTGCATGGGCTGCACCTTGGTGCATAATTTTTTTGGAGCCTGGGGCCTATGCTGATACACTATGCTCAGCCTTGGTATAGGGAGGAGGGGACTGGACCTGCCTTGGCTGAATCTGCCAGGCTGGGCTGACTCCCCAGGGGAGACCTTGCCTTGGAGGAGGTGGGAGTAGGGGGTGGATTGCGGGGGAGGGCTGGGGGTGGGAGGAGGGAGGACAGGGGAATCTGTGGCTGATATGTGAAATTAAGTTAGTAAAATAAAAATACTATAAAAAAACAGTTTTCCATCAGTATCTTAACTTCAGCATGAAAGGGATGCACTTGTTTTGTTAGACTCATGCAGAAATATTTCTTTTGTCATTTGAAGGGATTACTTAGGTAGCGTTCTATTTTAAATTTTACTGTCTGTGTTGGTTTCTAGTAAGTAGAAGCATAATAAATTTTATATTTCATCTTGTACCTTGTGAATTTATTGACCTTATTTTTTACTTATTGAACTTATTTTTTGTTCTCTTTGGTGTTTCCTATGCAGATGACTGTGCCTTCCGTAAATATTGATTGACAGTTTTGTGTCTTTTTAAAATACTTCTTTGAAATTAACTTCCTTTTCCTGTTTGACTAAACTGGTTAGAATGTCCTGATTAATTTGAATAAGAGTAGTGAAAGTTGTAGCTGGGATAGTGGTTCATTTCTGTATTGTCAACCAAAACCAGGAGAGAGGAGGATTGCCTCAAGTTTGATACAGTGAGTATTAAGCTACCTAAGGCTATGTAACAAGATCCTATATAAAATGACTGGTGAAAATTAATATTCTCATTCTATTTATTTTATTTTTGAGTGTTAAGCCAACCTTGCATCCCAGGGCAAATTTTAGTTGGTAATTGTATGTAATTTGTACAATGTATTTCTGAGTTCTAGTTAGTAATTTTGTTTTGTTTTGTTTTTGAGACAGGCTTTTCTCTGTGTAGTTCTGGTTGTCCTGGAACTTGCTTTGTAGATAAGGCTGGCTTTTAATACACAGATCTGCCTGCCTCTGCCTCCTGAATGCTGGGATTAAAGCTGTGTACCACTACTACCTGGCTCTATTTAGTAATATTTTGTCAAGAACTTTTTTATTTCTATTCATAAGAGATGCTATTTTCCTTTATTTTCTGTCTGGTTTTAATTTTAGAGGAGCATTGGGTTCATTTGAAAATTCATTTTTTATGTTTTTGGAAAAAAAATCTTGAATTGTTTTTGGTTTCAGGGGAATAGTAACAGGATCTCTATGTGTAGGCTGGGATGGCCCCAAATTCATGGTGATCCACCTGGCTCTGCCTCCTGACATTTAGAATTGATTTGAATTTTTAATATGTGTCTTAGAATTTGCTAGGTGAAACCATCATACCATTCAGATTTTTGATTGAGAATTTTTCAAATTTTTTTGTCCTCTCCTACCAAATGTTCATTTCCCTAGCAGCTACAGGGATATACAAATGTCCCCTTTGTCTTGTCCCTTTTGTGGGACCTATCCATTTCACCTACAATTTCAGATTTATGTGTAATAACAAACTCTTTTTTTTTTTTTGGTTTTTCGAGACAGGGTTTCTCTGTGTAGCTTTGCGCCTTTCCTGGGACTCACTTGGTAGCCCAGGCTGGCCTTGAACTCCATCTGGCTCTGCTTCCCGAGTGCTGGGATTAAAGGCGTGCGCCACCACCGCCCGGCTTAACAAACTCTTCTTTAATTCCCTATTTTTTTGTTGTCTTTAGGGTCTGTTATGAAATCCTTTGATTTTTGATATTTGAAAGCCTTTCCTGTCTCTGTCTGTCTGTCTCCGTCTCTCTGTCTCTCTCTGTGTGTGTGTGTGTGTGTGTGTGTGTGTGTGTGTGTGTGTGAAGGTCTCTCTCTAGCCTTGGCTAGCCTACTCCTCCCTGGGTATATCTGGGTGGCCTCAGACTTGTGGAGATCATCTTGCATGCCCATCTCTGAACTCTTATTTGTTTACACTTCTTTCTGATTTAGCTTCTGGCTTTTGCAAGACTGATGGGCCTCAGGATGGTGTAAGTGGTGCTCTCTCTCTCTCTATATATATATTTTTTCTTCGAGACAGGGTTTCTCTATGTAGCTTTGCGCCTTTCCTAGAACTCGCTTGGTAGCCCAGGCTGGCCTCGAACTCACAGAGATCCGCCTGGCTCTGCCTCCTGAGTGCTGGGATTAAAGGCATGCACCACCACCGCCCGGCTGTGGTGCTCTATTATTAGCAGATGAAGAAGTCCAGGACCCCTATTGGCCTTTACTAACACCTATGATGGAAAGAGGCTCCTTGTTGAGTGGATGCTCTGGATCTACTCTAGAACACTACTGATAACATGCTTTCTGAGAGATAGGAGTGATTCTACTGAGCCTTGTTCTCGCTGACTATGCAGAATATCCTGACTTTGCTATGTAGAACTTCCTCTTTTGCTCCCATAGAAGCAAAGAAGGAGATGGACGCAGCATTACTAGATAATGGACATCTCAACCACCTGTGTGGCACCAATCAGCCCTAGGGTTGGGACTCTTGACCTTGCTGGAGGCCACTGCCCTTACTTTCCTTTGTCCTCTGGGTTTTTTTCCAAAGTTGTGATAAAGGAAGCAAAAATAATATTCAAGGAACCACTGTCATGTAGTTTCTTGGACAATCAATATCATTAGCCAGTTGGTCTTCCGCCTCAGAGTCTTCTTATAATTGTTTATTATTATTATTATTATTATTATTATTATTATTATTATTATTATTAGTTGTAGTAGTAGTAGTAGTAGTAGTAGTAGTAATGAGTCTTTCTCTACCCCACCAGCCAGCTCCCAGTAATGACATGGAGACTTCTTATTAATTATGAAAGCATGGCCTTAGCTTAGGCTTGTCCCAACTAGCTCTTATAACTTAAATTAAACCATTTATATTAATCTACATTCTGTCACATGGCATTACCTCTCTTCCATCTTGTAGCTACTGTTTTCTCTCTGTGTCTCACTGGTGATTCTGCCTTTCTTCTTCCCAGCATTCTTTCTCTGCCTGGAAGTCCCAGCTATACTCCCTGCCTAGCTATTGGCCATTCAGCTTTTTATTACACCAGTCACAGCAATACATCTTTACACAGTGTACAAATATTCCACAACACTCCCCCCTTTTTGTCTAAATAAAAAGGAAAGGTTGTAACTCTAATACAGTAAAACTATGTACAATAAAAACAATTATCAAGTAAGAATTACATTTACAATGTTCAGTCCATTTGTATTTTGCAAATTCAAAGAAAATACTCCATTATCTATCCTATCTTGGTGAGCCAAAGTTTTGTGCCTGATTACTTTCTATCAAAACTAGAGAAAATTGTAACTAAAGCTATCTAATCTTCAACCCCATCAGAGACCTGGAAAGGATATAATGTTACCTGATTAAACAGGAAGTACAGAGCAAACAACTTCCCAAACTAAGAAATGACAGAGACCTCTGGCTGCCTGGACAATCACCTCAAGGGTCCTCTGCAACATTAGGGCATCCTTCTTTGGCCTACAGGCCTAGAATATCTGACAAACTTTTCTGTGAAGCAGGGATTTTGAAGGACTCTCCTACCTTGTCTCGGTACATTTCGGCTGTCACTTTCTTTTGTGTTCTGCATGTCCAGTTTGGACAGCACACTGTCAGCAGTCGAGGCAAGGGCAGTTTCTTGTCCAGTGGCTAACTTTGCCACAATGAAAGCAGCTCCACATGGAAGTTCTTTGATGCCCATCATCCTTTTTTGAAGTAAATTGGTGCTGCCAGGAAGAGACATGTTTCATTGCCATGAAAAGCCTTAGGTTATTAAAACATGTTAAATGCCATATTTTGTAGGTCTCTCAACTATTTGAAAACCAGCTATCTGTCTAAAATATATTTGTTTAACCTTGAAAACATTCCTAACATGACTGCAAGTTTGACTTGTAGATGACTAACCTATATTTCTTAATTATACATTACATTTTTAAATGAGCTGCATAGGTACAATACCTTAAACAAGGCTAGAAACATATATACAGTATAACAAAAATAACCTTAAATTTCTATCAATATACAAAAATATCTTAAACAAGAGTAGAAACATACATATATTATGTTCTGACAAAATAATTTAAAAATTGTATCAATATACAGAAATCCATACTAATGTAAAATATTTGAGATTAATAGTTGCTTTTTAGTTTAAAGTAGATTCAATAATCTACCATTTTATCCTATCACTTCTTTATCTTCTTTCTTTTTTAGAAAGAGATATTTGCGTCTAACCTCCCTTGTTTAGGTTTTTTTTTTTTTAATCATGACCATTAAACTTTCAAATAACCCCACTAAATGATGATTAACATCCACCAAATGACCAGAAACCACCAACCCCACATCTTGGGAATGTGGATGTCATGTTTTCTAGACTGCTTCTTGTTGGCTGGGGGTAGCAGCATCTTTAGGGGACCCTGAGAAAATTGGGATAGTGGTCAAATCTTGGGAGAGATAGCTGTATCATTTGTTGTCCAGTCTTTGTGTAATGGGAAAGCGTAGGGCTTATCTGAAGTCCTTGTGAGAGTAGTCTGTGGGGCTGGGCCCTCTCAGCTAGTAACTTTGAAGTAGTTCTGGATGCAGAATTTTGAGGAAACTGAATCAGAGGCATTCTGAGAGGCTGGATCCCCTGGGCTACTTGTCTTCATTGGTATCTGGCCCTTTTGTTCTGATAACACACAAGCTTTTAAAGTTAACATACGCATCTGCATTAACACAAGTATGGAATGTGTGGTGTGTACAAGTCAGCTAAAGATGATTTTCTCTCTTACGTTTGAGCAGGTGAAAGGCATCTGTCAACTTTATAAGTCCATTTGGACTGTATAACCAAACCTCTATTCATGCCATATGAAAAGATGGCATGCAATAATAAGTCATTGTGATGCTGTAGCCAATAAGATTTATCATGGCATCCAGTCTCAAAGCTGTTCCCATGCAGAGGGATCAGCATACACATCATCTGTCCTGTAGTCCTTCCTCATATCTGTAGCCAAGATCCTCAGGAGGTCTCCCCTGGTCAAATCTGGTCTCTATTAACTTTGAAGGAATCCATAGCTTTTTGTTTCCCATGGAAACAAAGGCATAACCTCTGTCCCAATGCAGCACATTTCCTAACTTCCATACTGAAGCCTATACATCTCTCAAGTATATAGGCTGGTTTAATTCAACAGTCCCTTCCACAATCGAATTTCTTTCAGCAGATACTGTTTGCTCATCAGCATTAAAAAACTTTAAAGTTAACAAAGCACTGCACAGGATCTAGATGCCCTGTGTATTTCCCATACTTATGTGGGAATTATATATATGTATGTATATATATATATGATTCTATTATGATATATGTATATATCTATATATGATATGTGTATATATATATGATTCTATTCTCTTTTCAAGACTATTATTTTTAAACTATTTTTTCTATGCCTGTCTATATCTATTTTTTACTGTATCTATTTAAAGGTTTTCTTGGTCTGGACCACTTTACTGTGAACCTGCAACCTTCTCTGATCACATGAGCCAAGGCTTAATCCTGCCATGGAGCTCTGCACATAGTTGTGGCTGGCTCAAGCCTGCAGGCGATGGCTGGGAGCCATGTCTCTGTATGCCACAGCCTGCCTGAGAGATGTTGGGACTAGGAAGCAGCATCTGGCCCTGTGTTTGTGTGTTTGGAACTTTTATTTAAAGCTTTCTCAGGTTCTATGTGGAAATATGTTCCCCACATTGAACACTATATGTAGTGAGTCTTTTTCTGTCCCACCAGCCAGTGACCAAATAATGATATGGAGACTTCTTAGTAATTATGAAAGCTTGGCCTTATCTTATGCTTGTCTCAACTAGCTCTGATAGCTTAAATTAACACATTTATATTAATCTACATTATGTCATATGGCATTACCTCTCTTCCATCTTGTAGCTCCATGTCTCACTGGAAAATCTGCCTTTATTTTTCCCAGCATTTTCTCTCTGCCCTGAAGTCACACCTATACCTGCTGCCTAGCTATTGGACCTGAAGTCCCACTTATACCTACTGCCTAGCTATTAAACCAATCACAACAGTACATCTTCACACAGTGTACAATTATCCCACAACAATTATTACTTTGGTTTTTTGAGACAGGGTTTCTTTTTGTAGCCTTGGCTGCCCTAATTGCCTTTGTTATATACAATGACTTTTATTGTATTTGAGGGGAAATAGGTGAAAGCATGTGTACACTATCTTCACAGGAGAAATCCTCTGTCTGCTTTATCACTGCATCCCTAGCATTTTGTAACATATTGGTAAAATGTAGCTCTTTGAATGTATTTATGGTGTGACTGAATGAAGGACTTGTAACCTACAGACTGGATACATTGGCTTATGTATTAGCAACAACCCCAAGATGGCTCTAATCATGCCTATTTCAAGTTTACTCTGTGTGTTTTTCATTAGTGAGCACCAGATAAAGTCTAGCCATCTTTATCTGAAGGTTGAGGTTGGTGAGGAACTTTATATACATTCTGTAAATTGTAGAAAAAAAAAAGAAATGACCAGTCAGTCTTAGGCTCTCAATCCAATTGTCCTGAAGTGACTTATCTCACCTCCACATTTTACTGTTTAAAGCAACTGACATGCTAAATGCTAAATATGCTAGTCCTAATGTCAATGGGGGAATGAAATTTGTTTTTCTAGGGGAATAGCAAATAATTTTTGGATAATAAACAATACAGCCAACCAGGTATTGAAATACTAACTTTGAGTAATGTGATGCTTTAGATTCTTTTTCAAAGTCAACACACAACAAGATTGGACTTGGACTGGTAATTGCTGAAGTTGATTTTTGCTCCACAAAGATTAATCTTTACTCCTGTCCATTGTGTTTGTTTTAATCTTTCTATAATCAAGAGCAAAACATAGTTATTTTCATAATACATGCACTGCAGAAGTGGACAAAGAGACACAGTTCTTGAACAACCACGTTGTAGTGTAAGAGGTCAGCAAATGTTTTCTATAAGCCTTAGCTCTATTCAGTCTGTGACAATTGCTTAACATTGTTGTTGTCTCAAGAAAGTGGACCTAGCAACACATTAAAAAAGTGGGTGTATTGTGTTTCAATCAACTCCTACTTATAAAAGCAGTCCAGGGGCTGGAATGGGGTTATAGTTTCCTTTGTGACTGCTGGTGTTTGGACTTCAGCAGTGCTGAATTCCTTCTGGAGAAAAGCTCTGTAGTATTTCATCTGCTAAAGGCTAACCTGGCATTTGCTAGATGAGTTCACTGGGTCCAAGAACAGACTGGTTTTTTTTTTTATTGGTATATTCGCCATGTATTGAAATAGTTTATAATTGCATTTTTATCTCTCTAAACATATTCTGACTTTTTTGCATTTATATCAATTTTTTAAATGTTGTTCTAATGTTTAGTTCATACAAATTTGTCAATTATTATGTTTGACGCTTGTATCATTTCTGCTATTTCTGGATCAGTCTTTTAGCAGTGCAGGAGTCATAATGGCTTATGTTTCTCAGGGGCTAAAGTTTATTTGGCTTTATAAAATGTTTAAAAAATAGAATGAACTCATAAGGCCTTTGCTATAAAGTCTCATTTAAAAATGTATTCTTAGAATAAACATTGCTTTTCAAAGATAAATTCACAAAAGTTCTACTGAATGCTCATTGTGCTAAATGCTCATTGTCTGCTAAATGTGCTAAAATGCTCATTGTCCATAGATACAAAATGACGTCAACCTTCAGAAGCAAAGTTCCTACATAGGTTGCAAGGAGTGGAGTAAATATCCAAGTAGAAAAATTGTAACTCTGATGACAAAAACAAATCTGAATCTTTTATATGGTAGATTCTTAATGTTTTATAACATTGGAAACCTAAGCTAGTTTGTGGACCCAGAGTCCTTAACTATGGGGAAGGCAGATCTTTTTGAAGGACTAGAATCATAGGATGTGTTATGTCTCCCAGATCTATCTCGAAAAGTTCTGAAACCTTTTCATTTTGAAGCTGCTAAGAAGGAATAGAAACATTCAGACTGTTTACATCCAGACTATATATCCTCAGGGGAATAAATAATTCAGTCACACCATCTAAGATTTGAAAGATGTAGGAATGATTCTGAAAACATTATCTCTCTTTATCACATATTTGTACAGTGCAAACTCAGGACAAAATAATGGAGAACAACTGTCAATCACCGTGAGCACAGGCAGGTGGTAGTACTTGTTGCAGATCCAGCTCCAGCTCCAGAGTTGGTATCTTTTCTGGAACTCTTAAGACACCTGATACAGTTATTGGTTTTACATGTTTTCTTTAACTTGTTATTTACAAAGAAAGACAGGGTGGTTTGCTTTTCTATAGAGCAATACTGTAGCTGGAGTTTTCTCCAGTCCAGCCTGGCCCACAGTCAGGACAAATCTCTCTCACCTGCCAGTCCTGCAGCAGTTTAGACCCAACCGAGTAAACACACAGAGACTTATATTGCTTACAAACTATATGGCCATGGCAGGCTTCTTGTTATCTAGTTCTTATATCTTAAATTAACCCATATTTATTAGTTTATAAGTTGCCATGTGGCTCGTGGCTTACCGGTACCTCACATCTTGCTTTTCATGGTGGCGACTGGCAGCGTCTCTCTGACTCAGCCTTCCACTTCCCAGAATTCTCCTCTCTCCTTAATCCGCCTATACTTCCTGCCTGGCTACTGGCCAATCAGTGTTTTATTTATTAACCAATCAGAGCAACACACTTAACATACAGAACATCCCACACCACAATACAATCACACTGTCATCATCCTTTAAAAAAAAAAAAGTCTTTTTGTTCTTTAAGCTGTTTTGTTATGTTTTATTTATTTTGAGTGTTCAGGGCATTGCTTGCATGTGGAGGCCAGAGAACAGCTCGCTGCAGTCAGTCCTACTACATTGTTTCATGGGATTGAACTCAGGTCATCAGGCACTAGCTCTCACAAACATCATCTCACCCCAGTATTATTTAAATCATCCTGATTTTTTTTTTTTTGCCATAACATTCTGCTGTAGACAATTAGCCATGTCTGCAGACATTTTTGATTGTAGCTACTAGAGCAGAAGATGCTTCTGCTGTCTCTAGAGGAGGATCAGTGACAGTTCTCAACATCATGCAATGTATAGCAGATCCCTCCACAACTAACAATTATTTGGCCTCTAGTAACAATAGTTCCAAAGATGTCATCATTTCATTAGCCCATAGAATGCCATACTGGCCTTCATTACTGATGGCATTATGCTAATTGGATTTGATGTACTGAAAACAACTAGTAACGTGTATGCATGCCAGAAGATAAAGGACAAACTAGAAGTCATTTAAGTTCTATTAAGCAGTTAGATTTCTAGGACTTAGCGTCCAGACCCCATGATAGTATCCACTATTTGTATTACGCACTATGTTAGAAGCACACCACTTAGTATTGCTTGGAGTCTGAAAACACCCTCTCAATCTTTAGGCATTGATTAGACTTCGGATATGCCTACCAGGTCTTAGTGGGATGGGAAATATCTCAAAGTTCTCTACCAGAAGACGGCTGTATTTTTTGCAGCACAGGTGGAAGTAGGCAGCTTCTGGAAGGTTTTCAAGAGGAAATGAGTGAAAGTAGTTTTTTGTCTGTCCTAGTGCAATACCAGCCTTTCATTTCCTTTGCATTCAGGCTACACTGGCCTGTACTTTGGGGTCTTGTAATTAAAACAGAAAGGATGTACGTGTGCGGATCACTTCAATAATTTGGGATGGAAGTTCAAGACATTTCTACCAGAAAAAATAACAAACATTTTTTTTCCAATGCTGAAAATTGAACCAAGGGCTTTGAGGGTGCTAGGCAAACATTCCACTATACTGTAGTCCCAGTTCTGATGATGAGTTTTGTGTAATAACATCGCCCTTGGACTAGCCATTGAAGAAAATTGATTAGAAAAGATTAAGCAAGGGACCTGGGCAGTTGGCTCAGCAAGGAAGAACACTCTTTGTGTACACTCTTCCACTCTATCTTCCATATTTTAAGTGATGCAGTATATGGATCCTCTGAGGGCACCCTGCACCTCTTCTGTTACAGACAATGTAGGAATCCTCTGAGGGCATCATGCACCTCTTCTGTTACAAGCAGTGCAGGGATGCTCTGTGGGCAACCTGCATCTCTTCTGTATCAGACAGAGCCTGTCCACTTGGACGTGAGAGGGTGGCTCCTCAGCTTCAGGAAGGGAGCATTATTCCTGCATCTTTTCTAGGGCTTTCTTTACGTTAGTGAAAAAGGTCTCGGTCTCGAGCCAGGTACTTAGAGGGAACCACACGTCAAAGACGAGGGATTATTTTGTTTATCACATTTTATAAGAGTCTGAATTACTAGTAACAGGATAAGTGCAACGGTATTTCAGGAGAGGAACTAAAGAATGAACTAAGTTCCCCAGGCCAGAAGATCCTATGGTGACTTGGGGATGGTCAGATGTAAGCAAATACAGTAGTGTTTCTCCTTCCTTAGAGCTCTGGTTAGGAGGTGGAAAGCTGAGACAGAGGAAGAAAACACATTCACACACACACACACACACACACACACACACACACACACACACACACTTGCTAATATGTTCAAGCAAGCAAACGAAGTCAAAGAATGAGGAAGTGGGGCTGCTTTGGTTTAAGTTAGTTATCTTGATACACCTGCTACAGTAATTAAGGAGTCTGGTTTCTTTCTATATGGTCCTCCAGATTTCTCCAGAGGTTTCCTCCCTGAAATCCTCATAGGAAACTAGGACTGGGAGAGTAGAATCCCAGTTCATGCCCACTGGCCATCCTTTCCACTCCTGCCTGTAGGGTGAGCCTAGGGGAATGCAGTGCCTAGCCTCCAGGTTGTTAGGACAAATGCCTGGAATTATGGGCCTGAGCAGGGGTGAGGGGATGGGGAATTTATGGGGTTTTCAGTGGTAAGGGTTGGCCTGAGCACACATGTGTGGATTCACTTGTGTCTTTATGCTGAGGACTTCGCCAAAATTATTAGGTAGAACTGGCCACCGGTTGGTACATTATAGAAAAGACATTTATTTTACCTCTGCTGGTTCTCTGAATTCATAAATGGTATAGAGGCTCCCTCTTGTGGTTATTGTTAAATTGCATGTTGTTTTCTGTTTTAAAATTTTTCGGTAATGTCACACATTAACGAAATGTAGTTAAAATATGTGTGTACAATATGTAATAACCACAATAAGCATTTTCACCTTTTAAAGCATTTATCATTCATCTTTGTGTTACTTGGGGACCGTGGGTCCCGTTTGCTGGTTCTTAGTCTTGTTGATACAAACCATTTGAAAATGGACTCAGGTGGAAACTCAAGGACCACCTATGAAACTATGAGGGAAAAGCAACCTGGGAGGCAAGCTTCCAGGAGGAAGATAGAAGAGTCAAAGACCAAGCCTTGGCTCTGGTAGATGCCAGGAGAGCAGGCAGGTCCAGCTATGGAAGTTACTGCAGCTGAATGGCAGGGTGGTCTTCAGGGAGAGTGAGAACTTGTAAGTGTCAAGTCCAGGGGGCTTCAGCTTTGGGCCAGTGTCTGAAGAGGGGAATGTGAAACATTATGCTTCCTCCGAGAGAACTCAGAGAAAAAAGCAGTGGGCTTAACAGTGAGGTCTCTAAGTAACTGCACAGACCGAGGGCTTTGGGGTCTATACGGACAGCACTTATTAAGGTGATGGTTGTTCCTCCCATATTCTTATCATTGCTTCACTAGTATCACCTCTCCCCAAGGGTGCTCTGGCCAGGTGATGGGTAGGCTCATATGGATTAACCCTTACAGGAGGGGATGACAGTCTTGTGATATTTGGGTCAGATCAGAGTAAGAGAGAAAAACTCCACAGAGAAATGGTGTCTCGGAAAACAAAAACAACAACAAAAAAGACTTAGGTCTCCCCCTTCCCTCTCTCCCTTCTTCTCTAACTCTCTCTTTCTCTCTCTCTCCCAACCAAAAAAAAATCACATAACAGAGTAAAGACAATTGTAGAAAAAGAAAACTATGCTGAGTGTGGTGCACACTTTTAATCCCAGCACTCACAAGGCAGAGACAGGCAGATCCCTGAGTTCAAGGTCAGCCTGGACAACAGATGGAGTTCCGGAACAATCAGGACTATACAGAGAAACACTGTCTCAAAAGGG
>CABHPQ010159137.1:75963-88144 GCA_902168405.1 Peromyscus aztecus
AAGTGTGTGGAGGTGTGTGGAAGTGTGTGGAGGTGTGTGGAAGTGTGTGGAGGTGGGTGAAAGTGTGTGGAGGTGTGTGGAAGTGTGTGGAGGTGGGAGGAAGTGTGTGGAGGTGTGTGGAAGTGTGTGGAGGTGTATCAAACTGTGTGGAGGTGGGTGGAAGTGGATGGAAATGTGTGGAGGTGAGTGGAGGTGTGTGGAAGTGTGTGGAGGTGTGTAGAAGTGTGTGGAGGTGAGTGGAAGTGTGTAGAGGTCTGTGGAAGTGTGTGGAGGTGTATCAAAGTGTGTGGAGGTGGGTGGAAGTGGATGGAAGTGTGTGGAGGTGGATGGAAGTGCGGGGAGGTGAGTGTGGAGGTGTAGAAGTGTGTTTGTGGAGGTGTGGGGGTGGGTAGAGGTGAATGTGAAGGTTGGTGGAGGTGGACATGGAGATTTGGGAAGGTGGGTGGATGGGGTGGAGGTTTGGGGAGGTGAGCAAAAGAACACTTGATACACAGGAAGCAGGTGAAATCATTGGTGTCTTTACCATCCTGGCCCATTCCATTATAATATCACATGATGATGCCTTCTCAGATTTATTCACAGAACTGTGGTTTAAACAAAGGGCCACAATGAAAAACAACAAATATAACTTCATCTTCCAAGCACGTGTCTATGTTTTCCTTTAGTGAACGAAGAAAAACAGCCACACTTGTATTTGAATCTATAAAGACTGCCCCCCAAAAAACAAATTTCAAATGAACAAAGATTGTTATCAGATTTCAAATGAAGAATAATATATGTTGGGAACAAAACTGTGTCATTAAATTAAAATTCTTTGACTAAATATTAATGTTTACACAGATTGGAACTCCATTTGTTACTTGGTATTTTTGTTTTTTGTTGTTATTGTTGTTTTGTTTTTTAAACTTTTAGACAAGGTCTCACATTACAGCCCAGGCTGACAGTCTGGCCACAGACTCATGCCAATCCTTTTGGTATAACCTCCTGTGTGCTGAGAATATAGATCTGAGCCATCACACCTGGCTGCTCTTCATGAGTGTGAATTAATTTTACCCTTTAGCACAGCCCAATGACAGACAGATATTTACACAACTTCAGTAACAGAAGAAAACTGAACTCTAATGGAATTTGCATGCTCATAGAGTATACGTCAATTAAAGAGTAAGCATATTTAAATATGATTAGTGAAATGATAAATAGTAAAACAAGCATGTTTGCTCTACCCCCACTCCCAGGAACAGCAAAAATTCAAGCTGGCAAAATTTCCCAGACTCATCAGAGTAGTAGTACTTCCTTCCAACATACAGATGAAAATTTTGGAAAAAGTATTAAAGATTTTCCAACTGCTGTGAAGGTAAAATAGAATCAATCAATCTCTCTCTCTCTCTCTCTCTGTGTGTGTGTGTGTGTGTGTGTGTGAATTTCCCTCACAGTCTCATAGTAACACAGTACTTACACATGTGTATATATTACACACACATATAAGTAAACACACATGTACCCTCACATTTTATAATTTAATTTCTTATCTACTACTATTGAAGCTTTTTTATGTAACTTTTCAGATTGAATGCCATTGCCCTTTGAGCTCCAGAACAGAATAATTGAAAGAGCATGGTTTATTTCACTGAGGATATGTTCAGCGGTTCTTCGTCTGTAGTCGGTCACTCCATGCCATTTCCTTTATGCCATGCATTGGTCAGTTGTCACTGAACTCAGCTGTCTTTAAGCCTCCTTCCTTTTGGATAATGCATCCTTATTTTCAATTGTCTCCGATTATCATCTCCTCCTTCCTGTTGAAAGTTGGAAAGTCCTATGTTAGTACTCCTCTCTTGCGTAGGGGTGTGAATATTTTCATCTATTCTTACCAGACAGCTATGCTCACAGCTACACCACCAATGTTCTCATCTGTCCTTCATACCTGGAAACTTGATGTGTTAGGCCAATAACTCATATTATGAGAGAATTGGCAGTATAGATCCCTACGGACTTAGTTAACTGTATACCTATTTAAGATTCTTAGTTACTGAGTGCTATAATTATGAAACAATATTCATCCATGCTCAGTTTTAAGTTCCCCATTTAGTGGATGCAGGAATTTAAATCTATTTTAAGTAACCTAATAAGGGGTGAATTTATAATTATAGATATTTACTCTAATCCTAGAAAAGGGAACCTTCCCAAATGGGCTTTTGCCTCCTCCGCAGGCCTCTTGAGGTCAATAAAAGCATAATGACCCAAGTATTGAGTTATCTGTCAATTCCCTAGGTGCTCCACATACAAATGTCCTCATGTGTGTGTGTGTGTTAATCTATCAATAAACTGAAATTATATCTTCTTTCCAGAAGGAACCCTGAGTTTAAATGTTTGCATTTTCTTATGCTTCTGTGTTAATGCCACACTTTGTTCTGTAATCAATTATTTACTTGAACTGTATTTTTTTTCCTTAGAATTTGTTGAGGAATACTGTGTTTATATGTTTAGTTCTATCCACTACTTCTGAAGCACTAGTTACTACGGGATTTGCCACATTTTTACCCAAATTTATAGAGAATCAGTTTGGAATGACATCCAGCTTTGCAGCTCTCCTTGGAGGTAAAAGCCTTTCTTTGTGATCACGTGGTACACTGATTCTAATTAAGCACGTTGTTTTTATTGGGCGAGTGCATCCTTTTTGATAGTTCACACCTTGAAGTTTTGGGTAGAAGTTTCTGATTCTCTGAAATTAGTGTTCTGTGTCAACGTAAGACAGACAAAACTGGGTTAAGAATATGTTAATTCTGTTAATAATTAATTTTATTGACCTTCCATCGCCTGTACCTATGATATTTTTTGTACATGTGTTCTTATGTTAGGTAATTGCTTTTGTCTGTGGAAGCGATGGTGGTGTTAGTTTTGGTATTTCCTGGTTGCCTGTATGAGTAACTGAGCATAATTATGTGTTTTTCGTTATCTTACTTCTCATTAGGAGCTGTTTTAATCCCTGGAGCTGCTCTTGGTCAAATCTTAGGTGGTGTTCTTGTTTCAAAGTTCAAAATGAAGTGTAAAAATACGATGAAGTTTGCGTTGTTTACATCTGGAGTAGCACTTGTGCTGAGTTTTGTATTTATTTATGCAAAATGTGAAAATGAGCCATTTGCTGGTGTTTCTGAATCATATAATGGGTAAATATATTTCAATACTTTTTACATTAATGTCAGATATTGTCTGTGCATTTGCAAGTATTTCCTTTCTCAAAGCAGATGGTTAGGGATTACCTTTTTAAAAAATGTAGACACCTTTTGTTTGTTCGTTTTCGTGTAAGATTTTTGTGGGATTTTTTTTGTTGTTGTTGCTTTGTTTTCATTTGAATATCTAGTGCCCTCTTGAAAGTTGTAGGTGTTAATTAAGTTAGCAGTTTAAGGGCAAGGTGTTTGGCTCAGGGATTCAAAGAGGAAAAAATATACAGAGAGCTTGTCTTGTAGGGATTCATATATGATAGGGAAGAAGCCCAGAAGCTTGCTGGTCTTCTCCATCCTGTCCTGTGACATCCTATCATCAGAGTCCAATCAGATCCTGCTTCCTTTTGCTTGACCTCCCATCCTCTAGCACTCTTCCCTATCCTCAAGCAAACCTATTTTCTTTGTAAGTTGTTTTGCCTTGGATATTTTGTTATAGCTGCAAAAGGCAGACTATAGCAACATCCTAGAGAGAATTTAACATCCTAATTCCCTATTAACTTAAATATTTTAAAATAGAAGCTATCTTTTTGTTTTTCAAGACGGAGTTTCTCTGTGTAGCCCTGGGTGGCCTGGAGCTTGCTCTGCAGACCAGGCTGGCTTCGAACTCAGAGGTCCACCTGCCTTTGCCTCCTGAGTGCTAGGATTACAGGTGTGTACCACCACTGCCCAGCAGAAGTTATTTTTTTATGATAAAATTCCCTTATTTGGGTTGAAGATATACTAATATATATATATATATATATATATATATATATATATAAATAAGACTAAACCTGCATAATACTTACCATTCTATTTACTATGAAATTTGTGTTTATTTTAGAGAAATAAATGACTTCTTGTTCTGTCTTGCAGACAAGTTTCTCCCACTAGCGAGTCTTCTTGGCCAGGTTTGTTTTGCTATGAAATCCTAGGCCACTAGCACTAGATCAGATGAAAGGTCATAGCTGGGAGCCACATTGTACTGTTTTAATTACTTCATTACACGTGTATGTGGCTTTTGAGGGAGGTGTCACTTTAGGTATGGGATTTCAAAATTTTGTGTACTACTGCATTCATATGACACTAAATTCATTTAGGAAAGTTTGCCAATGACAATCATCTTGATTTGTAGTTATATTCACATGTCTGTGATTCCTTCAAGTTAATGTGATGCCGAGTGTTCTAAATTCATGTTTGGTTAAGCTCCATTACACTTAGTCAACATTTCTTCGTGCTTCCTCTTACAGAGACAGTAAATTCTTACCCTAAAATGGAGATTGGAAAACAAAATTCTGGGAGCTCTAGAAAGTTCTGTAGTGTTCTCAAAAAGAGATCTTTTCAAATTTATTTGACTATCCTTAGGAAAGTCTTCATGACCTAAAAGCAAAATGAGGTTTAAAGGTTTAAAGGAGTTGAGAAAAAGGAAAGAAAGGATGTGCATTTACCAAGGTTGTAAATGTTATTGAAAATAAAGGCTACTTTCAGCCATCAATTTGAGTGGAATTTGGTTTACAAGTGTGGAAATAGCAACATATATATTACACTTTACAAGCCAAGGGTAGTGGCATACACCTTTAATTTCAGCACTTGGGAGGCAGAAGCAGGTGGATCTCTTTGAGTCTGTGGTCAGCCTGATCTATATAGCAAGTCCCAGGACAGTCAGGACTACAGAAAGAGTCCTTTTCTCAGAAAAAAAAAAGGAAAATAAAAAAGAGAAAAAAAATATACTTCAAAGCTAGCATTTACTAGTTTTTTATTAATAATTTCCTTTTCATCACTTGTCATATAATTGACTGAAGCTTGATGATAAGCAATACATTTTCTTTCATTATTTTTGCTGTGCTTTTCATAATGCCATCTTACACTTTGTGTATTTTCAGTATGTGTTTATAAATAATATGACAAGTATTAGAAATTCTAAGTTGAAACTACTGTGTAACTTTGTATTACTAACTTTGAGTTGCGAGGACTGATTTTTGCCTAGTCTCCTTTCTGTTGTACATCACTAGTTGTCTGTGGGCAGAGACTTTTGTAATAAAATTGTGCTTGATCAAGACACATGTGGCAGCATTTGGTAGGGTACAGTTGCATAAGAAGGTACTCCAGTTAGAAGGAAAGATGGCTTACAACCTTTTTGCATTTGTTAATTCATTTGTGTGTATATGTATGTGGAGGTCAGAGAATGACTTGTGGAAGTTAGTTCTCTCCTAATACGTGGGTTCCAGGCACTGAGCTCAGGTCATCAGGACTGGAGGCATGTGCCCCTCCCTACTACCTCAGCCATCATTCCTACCCCTTACAATCTGGCATTTGATTTCCATTTCCCAGAAACTTATTTTCTCCCTTCTACATTGATCCTCCTCCTTCACAAACTTCTCTGCCTACTACTTACATACCAACATTTTCCAGTTCGATAGATTGTTTTTTTTTGTTGTTGTTGTTTTGTTTTGTTTGGTTTGGTTTGGTTTTTCGAGACAGGGTTTCTCCGTGTAGCTTTGCGCCTTTCCTGGAACTCACTCTGTGGACCAGGCTGGCCTGGAACTCACAGAGATCTGCCTGCCTCTGCCTCCCGAGTGCTGGGATTAAAGGCATGTGCCATCACCACCCAGCTCGGTAGATTGTTTTTAAACACTTTGATGTTTCATTGGTTTATGTATTTTGCTTGCAGTGCAGGAATGATGCTTTCTCTCTTGTCTGTGGCTCTTGTTCCCTCTTTCAGTTATGTTTCTACTATTCTGCATAAGATAGCACATCTGCAATTCACTGTAGCTGGAGTTTCGTCTCCAGGTCCCACCTAGCCCTGGCAGTCTGACAGCCCACTTATAAAATAAACACACAGACGCTTGTATTATTTACAAACTGTATGGCTGTGGCAGGCTTCTTGTTAACTGTTCTTATATCTTAAGTTAACCCATTTCTATTAATCTATAAGTTGCCACGTGGCTCGTGGCTTACCGGTACCTTACATCTTGCTTGTCATGGAGGCGGCGGCTAGCAGCGTCTCTCTGACTCAGCCTTCTACTTCTCAGAATTCTCTTCTCTGCTTGTCCCGCCTATACTTCCTACCGGGCTACTGGCCAATCAGCGTTTTATTTATACAAAGCAGTATCCACAGCAGTTCACTGTGTGAATGTGAGGTAAGCAGACCTCCCCAAACCTCTGCTTATCTCCTTAGATTGTGTGAATTTTTGAGAGTGAACACTGTAGATTGTAACATGTGCCATAGTGCAGAAAACTAGACATGTCCACACTCTATATGGCAGATCTTATCACTAGCATGATTTTTGTTAAATATGCATGCAAATGGGTATTAAGATTTCTAATCTTGGGTCAGTTGTCTGACAACTTGAAACTCTTAATCTTGATATATGTAAAACCATAGTGGGGATCCCTTCCTCAGAACTGGGTTTTCCTCTGCTAAATAGTAGGAGTGCTTTTGAATTCCTTGAAATGGTGCTTTGTCATCTACCAACTGCCAAATCCCACTGATTATATGTTTAAAAGTTTTCTCTAATCTTTCTTATGATCGAGTTATGTTTTGGTTTCTCTTTATATTTTGATCACTTGTTTAGGGTGTTATAACTAGTCTCCTTCCCTCACATTCCTACTCTGTGCAACTTTAGAGGACAAATGCTTGCTGAGCAAGTGTGAGAACTGAGTTTGGATACCCAGAATCCATGTAAATGTTGGATGGACTTGGCGGCCTACTTCTAATCCTATCACTTGAAAGACAGAGACTGTGGATCCCCAGAGCGAGCTGGCAAGCTAGACCTGCCTGTATCAGAGATGTCTGGGGTTAATGAGAGATTCTGTCTCAATTAAGAAAGTAAGCAAGGAAGCTGTTCAACATTAACCTCAGGCACATGTACATGTGTTCACCTACACAGATGCAAACCTGTATACATACACATATCTATATATACTGTGCACATATCAAAACATTTTTGGTGAACTTTTGACAATATCACTGTTGAGTATAAGCATATATACTTAAAATAATTAGTAGTCATTGATTTTTAACAAGGCCCTCGAGGCAACCATTAATTTAGACCCTGACATCTTACAGGAACATTTCTTTTCATCTTCTGTTTCAGATACCATTTCCATTTCTTCTCTGTTCCATCGCTCCTCTTCCAGTTACCCACTGTGTGGCTAAATTTGTTTATCTGTAAGATTCACTTAGGATGGAGAGCTTCTCAGGCCTCCTTTCTCCAAACTTTTTCTCATGTTAGGTGTTCTGCCTTGGAGCTTCAAAAATGCGTCTTTAAGTGCCAATAAACCACAGTCAGCTGATAAGCATGCAATTAACTTACCTTTATGCCTACACTGAAATCTTTGAGGAATGATGCTATTTGATTCAGCTTTGTATTCTCATTACTCAACACAAGGCCAACTTATCACCTGCTTCAGACACATTGCTGAATGAATGGTGAATAGGTGAGATCCTGGGGAAGTATCTTTGATTAGAGTAAGGCTTTATACTGGGATTTCTGTGCTGCTGTGTATTAGGACTTCTGTGCCCCTGTATATCAGGACTTCTGTGTGTATTCGAAGGTTTTCCTGTGTCCTGCCTGTTCTGCAGCCACTCAGACCCAAATAAACACACAGAGGCTTATATCAATTATGGACTGTATGGCTATTAGCTCAGGCTTATTATTGACTACCTCTTACACTTAATTTAACCCTATTAAATTCTTATCTGTGTTTAGCTATGTGTCTTGGTACCTTTTCTCATTTCTGCCTTCACATCTTGCTTCCTCTGTGTCTGGCTAGTGACTGCTATCCCAACCTTCCTCTTCCCAGAATTCTTCTTGTCTGTTTATCCCACCTATACTTCCTGCCTGGCTACTGACTGGTCAATCAGCATTTTATTTATCAACCAATCAGAGCAACATATTTTCACAGCATACAGAACATCCCACGGCATCTGTGCCCATGTATATCAGTACTTCTGTGCTCCTGTGTATTTGGACTTTTGTTCCCTGTATATCTGGACTTCTGTGACTTCTTACAGACAGGAAGAGAGTGTATAAACACATCACAGAGTCTTAGATCAGGAAATTTACTTTTTGCAAAGACGGATTCAGTGGTGATATAAAAGTATTAAACAACATGATTTTGTTCTTTTTGTTTGTTTGTTTAAAAATGTTGCTCACTTTCTGGGGATGTTTGTAAATGTCTAACAACTCTTTCCCTGCCATAATTAAGGAGAAAGCTCCTTGCAATTGGTGGGTAGCAGTGGGGAATACTACTAACCATTCTACAGATAATCCACAGAACCAATAACTGTTTGTCACCTGGAAACCCTGGCATTTACTGAGACACTCACTCCATTTTATTTTACTTTGTGTGTGTGTGTGTGTGTGTGTGTGTGACATAGTGACTCTTACCTGACAGCTTTCCCCCCTTAAGGTTTACTCTAATCAAAGATGCTTCCCCAGGGCCTCACCTATTCATTCATTCAGCAATGTGTCTGAAGCAGGTGATAAGTAGGCTTTGTGTTGGGTAATGAGAGCACAGAAGCTGAATAAGATAGCATCATTCTTCAAAGATTTCAGTCTAGGCGTAGAGGTAGGTTAATTGTGTGCTAAATCTCACGGAAAAGCAGAAATTCTGTTTTATTCATTTAGTACTTATGTGGTGAGTGACTGACTAAATGACACTGTGGCAAGACACCATTGCTTCTGAATTGTCCCTTAGGAGTTACATCACACACACACACACACACACACACAAAATCTACCTTCTCTCTTTTCTTATTTACAGAACAGGAGAACTGGGGAATTTGACTGCTCCTTGTAATGCCAATTGCAGCTGTTTGCGGTCCTACTATTACCCCCTCTGCGGAAGTGATGGGATCCAGTACTTTTCTCCCTGCTTTGCAGGCTGTTTAACGTCGGTTTCAAACAGGAAACCAAAGGTAGCCATGTTTCCTACCTTGCCTCGGTGAAGCCATGTGTCTTGTGTCTTGTGATCGTCATCTTGCCCCTCTTAATGCTCTGTTCAATTTTCCTTCTGCTTACTCCACCTTCCCAGCTAAGCAACTCTGGCCTCTTCCTCTCTCTGTTTTCTTCATGTCTCAGGCAATTACTGTTGAACTCAGTCTAGCAGTTATATATTACCATTTTATATTGTTTTGTTTTTTTTTCCTCAATTATAAGATCCTCGAGCATGATTACTAATCAGTAATATAATGAAACTCATTAATTGTTTTTAAATTTCACACACCACAGATGCATTGTAAATCATCCAAATCATTAGTTCAGCCTCAAATATATTTAGTTAATATTTTAGCGATTTACCCAGACGTTGTTTCTTCTTGATATAATTGAATAATCTCAGACAATCCAAGCAGCTATCTTAGTAGGCTGTGTGCTTGTCTTTCATGTGTAAGACTCTGGACTCCATCTCTGTGGTGTGTACTGCATATGTTGGCATCAGTTTGTCTATTTCCCAGCACTCGGGGAGGCAGAGGCAGGTAGACCTCTGTGAGTTTGAAGCCAGCCTAGTTGACACAGTAAGGCCCTGTCTAAAAAAGAAAAGGGAAAAAAAATCAGTGCAGGAGAGCTTAAGCTTTTAGCCTGCAAACAGAGGGCTGCTCACGTTAAATTGGAAGGCAGCATTGCTTTAGTGTCAAGCACTTTGACAAAATTTAGTGGGTTTTTTTTTGGTCAATTGTCAGGAATCAAAAATCCCACAAGGGAGCTTGGCAGCAATATAGAGCCAGAACTATCTGCAAGGTGGATGAGTAACTACTATTTTCCTGTAGTTAGAGAGTCTACCATGTGTGTGCCTACTGCCTAAGGAAGTCAGAAAAGGATGTTAGATGCCCTGAAACTGGACTTAGAGAAGGTTGTAAGCCACCATGTGGGTCTGAAAATTGAACTCAGCTCCTCTGCAAGAGCAAACAGGTGCTCTTAGCTGCTGAGCCGTCTCTCCAGCCCAAAATACGCTTTTCTTATGAACTATTTCATACTCACAAAAGTTACACATCTAATAAAATAATACTCATGTGTGCATTTCTTCGAGCACTATTAATATTTTTCTGTCAATGACCCAAATACAAATGTGACTTTGGCTGAGAGTTCCATCACATCCTTTACCGAGTTATACAATCAGAGTGAGACAGAAAATCCTGTGGTGTTTCTCTTCTTACGATGTTTGTCCTGGGGCCCCCAACATGGCTCAGTGAGTACAGGTGCTTGCTGTTAAGCAGGAAAAGCTGAGTTTGAATCCCAGAGCCCACATGGTGGAGGTACAGGCTCCCACCACTTGTCACCTTACCTTCATACGTGTTCTGTGACACACACTCACCCACCCACAATGAATAAATGTCCTAGAAATTTTAAAATGTTATGGCTGAACGAGCTTGTTCTTATATGTACATCTGATTGATGCCTATATAATAACACATATTGGAGAGTCATTTGTATAATTTCTCTTCTCAAACCAACATCACTGGCCCTAGAATTGCTTGATCACAGAGAAAACATCTACCCTTTGGAACCATGAAAAGACTACTTTCTTTGGCTTCCCCATTTCACTATAATTTTGTGCTTTTAAATGTGCAGAGAGTTTACATTAAGGATAACATTGAGATATACAATGTCCTTAGTATTCAATAAAGTTTCTAAATAACTGATCTTTTCTCTACAAAGACAAAGCTTGGGTTTTTTTTGTTGTTACCTTTCATAATGTCATGTTATCATAGGCATATATCTATGCCTATATGTAATTATATGGGAAATAACTAATAAGTTATTTATATGTAAGGTTGCTTTCACAGTAAAGATGTAGTAACTCCTATTTTTGTTATCATAAATGTTATAAAAAGGATATAAAGTTGTAGTGTATACAGGATAATTTTACTGTGGCAATTATCAAAATCATAGTGTTTGTTCTTTCAAACTAGAGCACGTAATGAGATTGTCAGCACGGATGCCTTTGTGCCCCCTATAATGGGGAAGAAGAGTTAGTAGGAAAACATTATCTGGGCAGTTACGTTCCACTGAAAGTAATATATGTAGAACATCAGAAAGTGTGTAACTGTTATGTTCTTGTCAGGTTGTGTTATGTCATGTCATTATGTTATATAATAGGCTACAAGTTGGAGTAACAGCCACAAGGTCAAATACAGATGATCGGATTTCATACACATGGCTTGTTACTATTTGCTTAACCTCTTAGGGTTACTCACTCTCAACACTATTGACTGTCTATCGATTAGGACAGTGACAAAATGATATAAATATATTTTCAAAGTAAACAATAACTTTGACCTTTCTGTGTTTAAATTTCAGGTATATTACAATTGTTCCTGTATTGAAAGGAAAGTAGAGATCACATCTGCTGCAGAAAGTACCGATTTTGAAGCTAAAGCTGGAAAATGTGAAACTCGGTGTACCAACTTGCCCATATTTCTTAGCATTTTCTTCATTGTTGTTGTCTTTACCTTTATGGCAGGTACGCCGATAACTGTGTCTATATTAAGGTAAGCACCGCACTCTGAAACTTATGTATCCTAAAGAAGCATGCTGTGGACTTAGAGGTTCAATTGGACTTTCATTGATTCAAGCAGTACCGCCCTGATGCATCATGAATTCTGGGACTCGGTAGAAGCCCACATGTCTGAGGTTTAAAGAAGCTAATGTATGAAAGTGTCTTACTGTTGCCTGTGTGAGATCTGTTTAGCATTCGTCTCTTTGAAGGGTCACATATGACCAGTGTGAGATGGAGATTTATTTGCTCAGGTGTGTGCAAGTATTCTGGCATAATCAGAACAATCTTCATTCTAAATTAAATACCGGGTGCTGGCAAATCAAGTCCCTATAAACTGCTAAGAAGGTGGCTGCATCTGGGCATTGTTGGTGTTTTTCGTTTTTGGTTTTTTTCCTTCTTTAATGCTGTTTTCCAAGAGTCTCTGCCTCCCAACAGCAGGCTTTCTGCTTCTTGCCTAACAGACACCAGGCTTTTTCTTT